>OY811972.1:853870-1062731 GCA_963681505.1 Eunapius fragilis
CAGCTAGTGCTGGTGGTGGGAGTAGTGCTGCTTCTGCTGGTGGGGGGGGGGGGGGGGGGGGGGGGCAGTGCTGCATCTGCTTCTGCTGGTGGTGGGGGCAGTGCAGCTAGTGCTGGTAATGGCAGGGGCAGTGTTGCTGCTGGCGGTGGGGGACAGATCTTGTAACAACCTTTTGAGCTAGCAATTACAAAAGGCACCATTTACTTCACTTAGAAACTCACTATCCCTAAGAATAGCTTTTTCAAGACCACCATTATAGTCCATTAGTGCATGAGATTTGGGTTCATACAAGGAGTAGCTATATGGGAGAAGGATATGGTTGCAGTAATTATCATTTCACCTACTCAGCCCTTGCAATTAAATTCATACAGTAGCAGGCAAGCCCTATCACGATGTCACCCCAATATTCAAAAGCCAGATCACAAGGAGAAAGGACTACTGTACACACAGTTGGGTCACCATGCATGCTTTACATGTGAAGTGGTACAAGATCCCTTAGTTACATACATGCATGCGTGCTGTTTGCACGGCATGCATGTATTACATCTTCCCATAGCTTTTTAATGCTAGTACAATACAACATGCGCCCATAACATACCTTTGGGTGGTAGTGGTAGTTCTGTGACCTCTGCGGTACCGCCATCTCTCGGCAGCACGTTTAGCCAATCGGACAGTGGGGTCCTTTCAGATGCCTTAATGGCAGCTGAATTGTCCTCGTATTTCTGCCTTTTAGTAGCGCGGTTCTCATCGTGGTTTTCTGCCTCTCAGCAGATCAATTCCTGCGTTGTAGCTGTCGAGTACAGAGGCCTTTATTTTAGGGTGGCCTTGTGTACAGAGGACTCTTCTCTTCGGTATTGGCCTTTTAGCTGTCACGTATACAGATGCCTTATTCTTTTCGGGACTCTTGATAGCGCACTCGGGCTACATGTATAGCTTTGTTCTCGTCTTGCTCCTTTCACAGGGGAAAAAATCGTGTTCCGGACCTTGGGTTTTATCCTATCGACTTGGGATCTGTTCCATCAAATGTATTCAGAGTGCTAAGACAACAGTGAATACATTTGATGGAACAGATCCCAAGGTCGATAGGATAAAACCCAAGGTCCGGAACACGATTTTTTCCCCCTGTATTTAGGTGTTTCGCTCGTTGGTTGGATCGATTAAACATTATTAATTAAAATAAATTTTATAAAACGTTAATAACTTGCTAGATACCAATTCCTATATAGAACATACTACCGCATAAGGTTCTTCTTCGCTTTAGTTTCTTTTTAGATGTGATATGCGTTTATGTGACATGATAGGATAACGTGCCGGTAAATTTCGAAGCGATTGGTACTATTGCCGTTCTTCAAAACCATTCGTAGCTCGAGTTATACCTTCCTAAGAAGAATTAGAAGAAGACGACGACGACCAAGAATTATTTTGGGACTGGGCACGAGAAACAGGAAATTGTTAGTTTCTCTATAACCACACCGTTCTATGACACGGAACCAACGTAGAACTGTAGATCGTTGTGCTCTCATTCCGCCGCGACAAAGAGATAAGCGATCCGTTTCACCGTTGTTCCTCTAGACGCGAGTTACGTTTTTTTAATGACATTCATCAACCCTCAATCAATCCTATATTGAACCTGCTGCCGCAGGTTCAGATAACGTTACATCTTTTAGGCCGACTTACCACACCATTAGGGTAGTGTCAGGTATAGTCGCCAGGGCCAAATCCGCTTTATTGGATAAAACAGTTGTTTTCCCTTGTACGGAGCACGTTTCGTTTTCGAATAAACGAAGCGATATTAGTATAGAGTGAGGGCTGGTGATCTCTTGGAATCAGGCATGTTTATATAATTATCCCTCCTGTTTGCTGTATATTCAAGACAACCGACATCGGTACTCGCGGGTGGTGAACACTACCAGTATCGGACCTTGTAACGTTGGTACCCGGCCGCATGAGTAAGACACCAAAGCACATTTTTTCACATGTATAGTATAGGGTAGCGTAGGTAGTGTCAGCTAGAGATAATATATAAAAGAAACTGAAATTATATATTATTTCCTTATGGTTCAAAACACCGCGCCCATCTTCAGGTAGGAGCGTCCAAATCTCGATATACGTATAGAAGGGTTCTGTCGCTATTGATTTTGTTCGTTAATTTCAGTTTCTTTATCCGTTACGCGGAGATATAGCTGCACAAAGTACGTGCACGTTTCCAGCTCGATTCGCGCCAATGATTTAAGCAATCAGTGTATCGGACCACACCTAACTAAGAGGCCTACACATTATTATATAAGCTTGCTTGGTTATCTTATATGGATCGATGGTGAGGGGGGCGGGGGGAGAGAGAATAGTTTATTCTGAGGAGCAGGCTGCCGCGATATATATCGCGATATTGTTTGGTCATATCGCGATACAAACGTGCATGGGATATACGGAGATAGACGAAAGAATGGACAGAGATATAGACGGAAAGATACGAAAAGTAATTCAGCATGTGCAACTAGTTTTCGACCATACACGCTGCCGTACTGCGTACACATTATCCACCCGGCCCCCATAGAAAAAAAAAAGGCTCGTAACCGCGAGAACGCCTTTTCATAGGTTTTTTTTATTTAATGAGGTGGGGAGGGGCTACTTGTAGAGCTGCAAAATTACAAAACGAACCCCACTATGCATTTTACCACTGAAAATGGATTTACCCAACCGTTCTGGTATGCATTTCTTTTCTGGTTTAAACCCTTATGAAGGAGCACTCGAGGGATGGCAATATAATGAGGGTAGAATTCACCACCTATACGATACCCCCCCCCCCCCCCCCCCCCCCCCAACCCCCAACCCTGTCCTACAGCATGATAGGACGGTGTATGTGTTGGTTCTTTTATCGCCGCCACAACAACGCAGCCTCAATTATGAAAATTGTGTGATAATTGCATCGCCATAGATAATTTTATAATTAAATCTTCGAAGCCGAAAAAAAACTCTTCGGACCACCCTAAGTGCTACGGTCCTGTAGCAGAATAGATATTATTAGCCGTCCAAATTGGGGAGGGGGTGTTGATCCTCGGATATCGTTACAGAAAGGTGTATCCAAATTAGTCGCGTACCCAGACCCGATACGTCACAGCTGCGGATGGATTACGTCACCGCTACGCCTCAGTTCAGCGTAGCGGTGATGTAATCCCCTCGCAGCTGTGACGTACTTGGGTCTGGGTACGAGACTGTCCGAAAATTGCATGCGCATGCGGGACAGCGATTTCATAAATTATAAAGGTTATTGAATGATTCCTTACCGGGTTTCTTACACGAACTCTTAATGAGGGGGGAATGTGTGCAATTTTTCTTTCTATGTTTCTGCAGAGTTGTGCGGCATGTAGCCGCGTGGCTTACTGAATATGAATTCGGCTAGTGGTAACGAGACTGGGACTCCGGAAAGTGGCGAACTGGTCTTACCGCAGCGAGTGGTCTACCCAAAGCATTACGTGGAGTCATTAGTAGTGGTCTCTGGCACGCTTAAAGAGTACGCGAATTCGTGCCTGGGAAGGAGACAAGGAGCAACCGGTAAGTATACTAGTAAGAATGTGATTATCACTTGCATGGTCCACGTGTACGTGATGTCCACGTGGTATACGTGTGTGAAATCGAAATCACATGCGTTCTCGTTGTATGGATGGTTAGGTCAGTTAGTTAATAGTTAATGGTTAGGATAATAGAGTAGGTCCAACCAATACCACACGCTTTGCTATAAATAACTGCCTTGTTGTTAAAGTTACCATAGATTATACCAAGCAACTATGCAGTGAAGGTGTTGATGTGTGGTATTCTCATCTCCAGCAGGTGTGTGGAACCTCCCACCCCAGGGTCATACCCCAGCAATACCTAAGGACACCTTAGATGTCTCACAACAAATACCTTCCACCCTCACACCTTCCACCCTCACACATGCCCCCCTCAAACCATCCACCCTCACATCTTCCACCCTCACATCTTCCCCCCTCACACTTAAGCGGCTTGACCTGGGTCCCCATAAGGACATGATCCTGAAGGCTGCCTCATGCATAGAAGCCCTCGAACATAACCAAGCCATACACCTGCTGAACCAAGTCACCATGGAGACCAATGCCACACCCACCACCACATGTGCCATCCTGTTTGGGCGTGGCTTGGCCCACTACAAGCTGGAACGGTACGCCCACGCAGAGCCCCTCCTCCGGGAGCTAAAGGGGGGGGCCCAGACCCATCCCTCTCACGGTGGGTGTGTCTTCCTGGCCGAGGTCTACCTGGGAGACATGTGTGCCATCCGATCAGAGTACGATAGTGCAGCGACCTGCTATGAGGGGGCCATCCGTCTATACAGCCCCGTGACCCCCCAGCTGGGGGCCCTCTACAGACTGCAGACCCCCTCCCTCTCCCAGCTGCACACCAAACGTGGAGGCTTCCTGAGGAAGGCCAACAAGATGATGCAGGCACTGGAGGCCCTGAGAGAGGGTGTGGCCTCGGCGGGGGACGATAGGGACCTCCTCTCCGCCCACACCAGCCTGGGGAACCTCCACCAGGGGCTAGGGGACAGTCAGGGGGCCGTGGGGGAGTACCTGGAGTGCGTGAGGCTGGCGGAGAAGACTGGGGACAAGGTGCAGTTGGGATGGAATCACGGCAATCTCGGGAATGCTTACGTGGCGTTACAGCAGAGGGACAGAGCCCTACACCACCTCCAGATCTCACTTGAACTGGCACTCCAATACGAGCCCACCCCTAGCTCCATCGGCCGGGCCTACAACAACCTGGGCACCGCCTACCAGGCCCTGTCAGAGCTGGACAGGGCGGAGGAGTACTACAAGAATGCACTGGATCAGGCCGTGTACGGGAAAGACACCTCGGGACAGGCCCGGGCTTTGGGTAACTTAGGCAACATATCCATGCTCAGGAAGGACTACGACAACGCGTACCAGTACTTCACGGAGACCCTGGGCCTCACCACAGAGACGGCCATCGTGAGCGTGGCCCTTCACAACAGGGGCTGCTGCTTGTACGAGAAGGCGGAGCTTGCCCTCAAGACCTCCCGGAACCCGTGTCCGAAGCTGATCATGTGTGGGCGTGGCGTCGTCATTGATCAGGTGGGCGTTGCCCAGGGCGTGTCCCTGACCCCCGACCTCGCGCGGCTGTACAAGGAGGCGCGGCAGGACATGGGTCGGGTGGTGGCCATGCATGAGGACACCCTGCACACCATGAAGGGTACGGCCAAGGGTCTCACCCTGGCCGTGTCACTACTAGAGGCCAGCTCGCGGACCTTCCACCGCCTCCAGGACTGCCTGTGCGTCCTCGGGATGTGGGAGGAGGCCCTGTGCTGTGCCGAGCAGAGCAGGGCCCGCACCCTGGGAGAGCTGCTGCTGAAGAGGCTGGGGACCCCCTCTACCTCCTCCCCCTCCTCCGATGATGATGATGAGGGGGGGAGGGGCCTCGTGCCTCCTCTGTCCTACGAGCAGATCTGCGAGGTGGTTCGGTCCCAGGGACAGGTGGTGGTGTACCTGTCTTACACTGGTTCCCGCCTGTTGTCGTGGGTGATGTCCCCCGATGGGAAGGAGGTGCGAATACAGCTGCACCTCGACGACGTGACGTTTGAGGACAGAGCGCTGGACCAGTTCCTGAGGTACGGGTTGCCGACAGAGATAGCGGACAAGGACCTCGAGATGTTTGGGTCGTGCGACTACAGCAAGCCTTCCCCACTCCATCGCCTTCATGCTCTCCTGGGCGACCCCATCCTGAAGGCACTAAGCCTTCTGTCCCCACTCCAAAACCGAGGTGGCAAGTCCCCGCTCCATTCCGTGTGCGTGCCCCCGCTCCAGTCCAGGGAGGTCGTCCTGGTACCGGACAGCTACACAGTGATGCCTTTCATTGCCCTCTGTGACCCCGTCTCCCACACTTTCATGGGAGATACCTGTCAATTCCACACCTTCCCCTCCATCCTCACGTTGGCCCTGGCTAGCCGACCACGCCTCCAGCCACACCCCCAGCAGCAGGGTCCCCTCCCGTTGGTCATCAACATCCCCGGGGACAGCGACCAGATCTGTGTGGTGGGAGACCCCAACATCCCTCCCTTCACCCACGGGGGGGAGGAGTGGTCGCTGGGGAGACTCCCCCACGCGGCCGATGAGGCCAGGTGGGTGGGGCACATCCTCGGTGCCACGCCCATCCTCCACGAGCACGCCACCAAGCCACTGGTGGTGGCCATGCTGCAGAGGTCAAAGGTCATCCACATCGCCACCCACGGGAGCTCAGTGAGCGGGTTTCTGGCCTTCGCGGGACAGGGTGGTGTAACCGTGACGACCGGAGGCGGGAACGGGGGTGAGGACAACACTGTCCTCCTCTTCCCCCATGAGGTGGAGCAGCTGGCTGTGGGGGCGGGGCTGGTGGTCCTGAGCAGCTGCGACAGTGGGCGGGGCACCGTGAGGGCCGACGGTGTGCAGGGAATGTGTCGGGCGTTCCTCCTGGCAGGTGCCCAGGCCATCCTCACCACCCTGTGGAGGGTACCGGACGAGAGTGCTGGATTGTTCATGCAGTTCTTCTATCGATACCTGATGGATGGCTTGACGAGTGCCCAGGCCTTGCAGATGGCCGTGCTGAGTGTGAGGTGCTTTGAGAAGTACAGCAAGCCAGTACACTGGGGGGCCTACCAGCTGACTGGCAGGACTGTCCAGTTTGATGTGCACGTCAGTCCAGAGCTGAAGAGCGTGATGGAGCTGGTGGGGAAGGGGAGCGTGTTCCCACGGCTGGACCTCCTGATGGCTTTGGAGGGTGCCCTGGTCACTGATGTGCACGTCCAACCATCATATGTGCAGGTCAGGTGTGTGTGTGTGTGTGTGTGTGTGTGTGTGTGTGTGTGCATGTGCGTGTGTGTGTGTGTGTGTGTGTGTGTGTGAGAGATGTGTGTATGTATGTATGTATGTATGTATGTATGTATGTATGTATGTATGTAATGTATGTATGTATGTATGTATGTATGTATGTATGTATGTATGTATGTATGTATGTATGTATGTATGTGTGGTTATTGGTGAGACTAAGGTCAACCCCACAAACCCTAGGCCCACCCCACAATTGCTGATGACTTGCCCACAACATGTATATGTTGGGCTTCATGCTTGTAGGACCTCTGTTAATTAGCATATTGCCATCAAAGTATGGAGCGAAGGAATGAAACATTATCCTTAGCTATGCTGAGGCTATGAGGCATCTAGAGAATGCTTGGACCAAGCCACATACAGCACAAAGCATGGCCTTGTGCTGTATGTGGCTTGGGTGTGGCTTAGTTGGACTTAGTTGGACTTAGTTGTGGCTTTGTGGTGTTTCAGTTTCTTTATACATACCATAAATCCATGCCCCCTCTGTATCTCCTCCCCCTATACAGATGTTATGTGGCTGCCCATATGTTGATCCTGGTGAGGTTGTCGTAGACTTTGTACTCAGACATTATGGCCATTTCAAAGGTGTGTTCTGGCTTAATGGAACATACAAAGAACTTATGTATGGAGCACAGCTGGTAAGTGCACACCTCCCATGTTCCTGTACACCTACCCATGGTCCACTACACCCCTTGCATGTAGCTATAACTCAGGACATAAGGTTGTGTGTGTCTGATAGTGTGTTTGGGGTCATGTAGTGTGGGGTCGTATTTGAGCAGTTCCCATGTCTGTTTAAACTGCCCCTTTGAGGCCATCCCCCCAACTATATTATCTCATGGAATGCCTAATTCAATTGGTTAGCATCAATGAAATCAGTGAGTAAACCTTAAAAACGTACTAAATTTTTTTCCCTCGTACCCAGGCCATGCCTCTCACCTGTAATGGTCCAGTACTGGTGATCTTGGACAGCCTCACAGAGATGAACAACATGTCACCCCACCTGGAGGCACTCCTCACCTCCCCCACCACCCACATCATCATTCTTTACACCTCCTCCTCACCACCCACATCACTTGTACGAGAGATCGACACCAAGCTGGTGAGGGGGTGTACCGTACTCCAATTGGAGCCCCTCTTCACCATCCACAGTACTCAGAGGATGGTGCATGACCTGTTGTCAAGGAGACGCTTTGCCCCCCAGAACAGAGATCAGGTTGTACTCGCTCAACTAGCTTCTCTGACCTACGGGTGCCCAGACTTATCAAAGCTGATGGCTGAAGTGGTCTATAGACAATGCCTGCGTTCCAATAATCCATTGGATGACCTCGCCTCCCAACTGGTCAGACCTGTTATGGCACAGGCTGAGCCAGATCGTCTCCTGACATTTTTCGATTACATTATTAACCTTTTCGACATGGACACACCCCAGTACTTTGTGCTCCAAGTGCTGGCGATGTTCGGTCCGGTTCCCATTCTCCAGTCCGTAGCAGTGAGGGTGCAGACATTGGTGATGGCAGCTACCAGTGGTGGCCGGAGCTGTGACTTCCTCCAGCGTCTTGTGGACAGCTGCTTGCTGAAGGTGTACCCCTCACCTGTTGTCGTGGCGACCAGCATGATGGGGAGGAGGTCCCTGTACTCTGTCCCCTGTCACGTGTGTGAAGCCGTACTGAGGAGTGTGGACGAGAGGGATGTTATACTTGCCATAGCGACGGCACACAAAGCAGTCACCATGGAGATGGCCACTGGAGGAGGGTGGAATGGGGACCAGTCAGCCCTTCTGTTCTGTGCGGGACTGTGCCGGGGACTTGCTAGCACTGCTGAGGGCTATGGGGATAGCCTGGGCACCAGCTGTATGGGGGAGCTGTACAGACCATTGGTTCAGCTGGAGTGTGAAGGACATCTGACCATGCCTTGGTCCACTAACAAAGCAAGCTGATCATCAAAAAAAGGAGACAAGGGTAAGTTTAATCTCATGTTTGGTATTCAATCCCAGGTGCAGTTTTGATTGTTAGACAACGATGATTCTAACTTTCCTGTGCATCCAATCATGTATCACTCCTCAGTACCAATCCCAATCTAATCCATGTATTTATTTTGCTGTCATGCATGTAATTGGCACGAAATGATATTCCGTTGCTATGGCTGCATGAGTGTGTATGAGTCACGCCCCCACTAGGCACATGATGTCAATTACTGCACCATAACATGGCCACACCTCACACGGCTAGAGCCGCACCTCCTCACACAGCTAGAGCCACACTTAGACCTGACATGGCCACACCTAGTCACAGCCACTTTATATTATGTTGAGGGTTTGCTATGCCCACGTCATGAAATAAGCTTGAACCAGTATGGTATGGGATTAAAGGCCGCTACGAACAGCTCAAACTTAATGATTGGTGAACACCAATCAGCTGATTGAAGGTATGACAACTGTAACAGTACCCTTTATGCATTAAACCTCAGAGTTCTGATGTCTTACTAACATTTCAATGATTTCCAAACCCACATGTCACACCTTTTTTTTTTTAAATTTAAATAAAGATAATGGAAATACCAGCAGTAGGAAATTGATGCAGTGCAGTTAACCTTTGACAGTTGAAGGTGGTTGTTGAGACCGATTTAATATCAGTAGATACAAGTGTCCATCTCCTAGTCCCCAGACCACCCATCCCGTGGTCCCCAGTAGCGTTCCTTAGGAAAGATTGGGCTGTGCTTTAAATAGAGGGACTCATTCCAACTTGTGACCAATAGTACTACACAATGTCAAGTGCTTCTTCCTGCGCTTTCTTGTGATGGTAATTGTACTCCCATGCTTACCTCAGCATCCTTTGTGATTTGCATGAGCGTACCACCAGGGTTTCCCCATGACCTTTGCTGAGAGTTGTGGTGAGCATGTGCATCTTGCAACGTGTTGTTCAGGTGTGTTTGCAAGCTACACTAGGCAACGTGCTGTCCTGGTGTGTTTGCAAGCTACACTAGGCAACGTGCTGTCCTGATGTGTTTGCAAGCTTCACTAGGCAACATGTTGTCCTGGTGTGTTTGCAAGCTACACTAGGCAGCGTGATGTCCTGGTGTGTTTGCAAGCTACACTAGGCAACGTGCTGTCCTGGTGTGTTTGCAAGCTACACTAGGCAACGTGCTGTCCTGGTGTGTTTGCAAGCTACACAAGGCAAAGTGTTGTCCTGGTGTGTTTGCAAGCCACACTAGGCAACGTGCTGTCCTGGTGTGTTTGCAAGCTACACTAGGCAACGTGCTGTCCTGGTGTGTTTGCAAGCTACACAAGGCAAAGTGTTGTCCTGGTGTGTTTGCAAGCTACACTAGGCAACGTGTTGTCCTGGTGTGTTTGCAAGCTACACTAGGCAACGTGCTGTCCTGGTGTGTTTGCAAGCTACACTAGGCAACGTGCTGTCCTGGTGTGTTTGCAAGCTACACTAGGCAACGTGCTGTCCTGGTGTGTTTGCAAGCTACACTAGGCAACGTGCTGTCCTGGTGTGTTTGCAAGCTACACTAGGCAACGTGCTGTCCTGGTGTGTTTGCAAGCTACACCAGGCAACGTGCTGTCCTGATGTGTTTGCAAGCTACACTAGGCAATGCGTTGTCCTGGTGTGTTTGCAAGCTACACTAGGCAACGTGTTGTCCTGGTGTGTTTGCAAGCTACACTAGGCAACGTGCTGTCCTGGTGTGTTTGCAAGCTGCACTAGGCAACGTGCTGTCCTGGTGTGTTTGCAAGCTACACTACGCAACGTGCTGTCCTGGTGTGTTTGCAAGCTACACTAGGCAACGTGCTGTCCTGGTGTGTTTGCATGCAAGCTACACCAGGCAACGTGCTGTCCTGGTGTGTTTGCAAGCTACACTAGGCAACGTGTTGTCCTGGTGTGTTTCAAGCTACACTAGGCAACGTGTTGTCCTGGTGTGTTTGCACTAGGCAACATGCTGTCCTGGTGTGTTTGCAAGCTACACTAGGCAACGTGTTGTCCTGATGTGTTTGCAAACTGCACTAGGCAACGTGTTGTCCTGGTGTGTTTGCAAGCTACACTAGGCAACGTGTTGTCCTGGTGTGTTTGCAAGCTACACTAGGCAACGTGTTGTCCTGGTGTGTTTGCAAGCTACACTAGGCAACGTGTTGTCCTGGTGTGTTTGCAAGCTACACTAGGCAACGTGCTGTCCTGGTGTGTTTGCCAGCTACACTAGGCAACGTGCTGTCCTGGTGTGTTTGCAAGCTACACTAGGCAACGTGTTGTCCTGGTGTGTTTGCAAGCTACACTAGGCAACGTGTTGTCCTGGTGTGTTTGCAAGCTACACTAGGCAACGTGTTGTCCTGGTGTGTTTGCAAGCTACACTAGGCAACGTGTTGTCCTGGTGTGTTTGCAAGCTACACTAGGCAACGTGTTGTCCTGGTGTGTTTGCAAGCTACACTAGGCAACGTGTTGTCCTGGTGTGTTTGCAAGCTACACTAGGCAACGTGCTGTCCTGGTGTATTTGCAAGCTACACTAGGCAACGTGCTGTCCTGGTGTATTTGCAAGCTACACCAGGCAACGTGCTGTCCTGGTGTGTTTGCACTAGGCAACGTGCTGTCCTGGTGTGTTTGCAAGCTACACTAGGCAACGTGTTGTCCTGGTGTGTTTGCAAGCTACACTAGGCAACGTGCTGTCCTGGTGTGTTTGCAAGCTACACTAGGCAACGTGCTGTCCTGGTGTATTTGCAAGCTACACTAGGCAACGTGCTGTCCTGGTGTATTTGCAAGCTACACCAGGCAACGTGCTGTCCTGGTGTGTTTGCAAGCTACACTAGGCAACGTGTTGTCTTTGCAAGATACACTAGGCAACATGTTGAGTGCAACACTGTGAATTTGAGCATAAATTCTAGTAAAACATCAGTAAACTAATGTTTTACTGAAACTATAATTGAATTCATTGTGTTGCATGCAACATTGTTGCCTAGTGTATGATGGTGGCCTTATCAGTGGAGTGCACTAAATTGAATGTTCACTAACACGAGGGTGTAATAAGCTGACTTCTGCAGTCAGAATTACCACAGGGAAAACAGAGACTTAAACACACATGCACCTGCCCATCGTGTATTCAATTTATTATTCTGGCTTCTTAAATTTAATTCAAACTGAGATGATCAACAGGTAACTATTGCTACATACCCAGCTGGCTGGGTTTCCCCTACCATCGACTGGACTTGCCATACCTACCACCCATTGTGTCGCCTTCCTGCCACCTCTCTGATTTTTCTCTGCTTCCATATCTGTAAGAGTTGCCTGATGGTTTGCTCCTCATATCATGGTCTTCATCATCCCCTGCTCTCCAGTTTGCACTGTCGCTTCCATTGGAACATGAGTATGGTTTTCTGCCTTCCAATTCTACATCCATGACCATGTCATCGTCTTTTGCCCTCCAATCAGGATTGTCGCTCTTCAAGGCATCACGGTTGGCCTTCATCCACCTCTTCTCTCTCCTCTCCATCTTCTCTTCAACCTCCTTGTCCCTCTTCAGTTGGAGCTGCCTCACTCTCTCCAGCTCCTCCAACATCCTCACCTGTTCAGGCTCCCCCAGCTTTACGTACAGCTCTATCAAATTGTTCATGAGGAATGAGGGGGGCAAGGTGCTCACGTCCTCAGACGGAATACCCTCTCTGCACTGCGGGCATGTGTGTCGTATGACAGGATCTAATAAATCATCCATGGCAAGATATTCTGCGTCAGTATTTTTAAATAGCTGTTCTAAACACTTTTTGCAGTAGGTGTGATGACAGGGGAGCATCCTCGGCTCTTGGTATATGCCAAGGCATATTGTGCACGTCACAAGGTTTCTGAATATCTCTTCAAATGACCTAGTAAACAAAATCACAAAGAACTTCATATATTACCAGTCTTATCATAAGTAGGCAGTGCCACAGGTGTGTATGTCAGGTATGTTCAACGTCTTGTGGCCTGACTGCTCAGTGCAAGGCTTCATTTAACTTCATGGCTTAATTTAACTCAGGGCTTAATTTAACCACTCCATGTATGGCCCAACTTCTCTAGATGTGATTTGAAAGAGAGATTTTTAGAAGGTCAAAATAATTATAATTTTCTATAAACTCCAACTGAAATACACTAAGTATGCTAAATATAATTTGACACCACTACAGATAACAATTATTATATTTAAAATTTCAAGAAGTACAAACAAAAACATAACCTATAGTTAATTCGCAATACTTCTGGTGAGGATGGCAATAGCATTTGCTCTAGGTTGAGCCTACCACAGATATCCGCAAGTACAGCTGACTATTATATTATTTTATATAATATTAATATTTACTAAATAATCATAACATCACACACAATGAAATATATGAACAAAGTAAATAGTTCAAGACTTGACACATCTGGTGTTAATGTTCTCTATTAAACAATCTCCATAGCCAACATCAGGGGATCTCATCATTATGGCTCTGGGATTGGACTGGACGAAGATGACGACACACAGGTTGGACAAGGTCATGGACTTTGGTTTATTTGTAAGGATGGCAACCCGGCCGGGATGCAATAAACCACAAGGCCCTCCTCCCACCCACCCCGAAAAATCAAATTGGCAATGCCATATGTACGACGGAATAAGCACCGCCCAAAAATACATGACAGCAAGTAAAGGGGTTTTAGTGATCTTGTTGTATCTATTAATTAGATATCTTCGGTTAGCCTGCAAAACTATGGGGTCGGTTTGATGTTTTTTTTTTTCCCCCCCTTAGCTTGGCACTTTCAGTAGTACAGTTTTATTAAATGAAACACGAGGTTCCGGAGAGCGATACTGTGGACAACCCCCCTCCCCTACCTCAAAATGTCCATGCAGTGAACGGCTTACTTTTCGTCTACCGCCATATCGATTAATCAGTTCACCGATTCTTGCCGATTAACTTTTTGTCGGGGATGTCACAGTTGTGGTTGATTCAAGGGCCTGGAAGGAGTCCCTCAGACTCGGGTATGAATAAGGTATATGCATAGCTTGCGCGTGGGCTAATTTGATGATTGAGCACAATCCCCTTAGGGCCTAGGGGGCGTCTCCAAACTATTTTGGAAAAGATAACGTCATTTTGGCGTTTCATTATAACCCCCCCCCCCCCCCCCCTCCCCCTCTGGCCTCATATTATAACGTCGTTGATATCGAAGGTTGTGGGAGTCCGGACGCCATGTTTTTCGGAAAACGTCACGAGCCTGAACCCCCCGCCCCCCTAGCGTCAAATGTTTGGAGACGCCCCCTTACACAGATTATGAAATAACTATCCCTTTATTTTATTCGCGCGCATGCGCATGTTTTCTTTCAGAATTCTAGTGATTAGTGTACAGTGTTGATGCGCGTATATATATATAGTTTCGAAAATCGCTTGTTAATCTGCTTCTGCAGTGGTGTAGGAAGTACGCGGGTCGTGGCAATTACCCCCACACTTTTGTCGGAGGGATCCTCCCTAAGTAAAGGGGGTTTGTTTAATCCAAATTTATACCACCGCCTCCCTGCCCCCCCCCCCCCCCCCCCCCCCCATACATTTATATGCTCACACCTTTTAATACCTTGCGTGCCGGGGGATAGCGCGCGCCCATAGGAGGAGCTAGTTGAGCGAGCCGGGCGTACGTATTAATAATTCACTTCACATTGCCATGGTTACCATAACGCGCGCAAGATGACTGCTGACCGACAAGCCGAGAGTGTGATCCGAAATATCATCAAGGAGATATGTCAAGAGTGTGGTACTCAGGGACAGGGTGTCTCGGAAACACTAGCAGCGTTCATGGTACGTAGCACATATCAAATAGGACCTTCGAATGTTGCAGAAAATACTTATTTCGCGTTATAAGCCATCTCCTGTTGATTCCTTCTCTTATTCCTCTAAAATTGTCAAGGTGAAGGCCGCAGTGTTACATCCAGATAACGATTTCAACGTGGAGAGAACGCTAACTAAAGATGACGTACAAAAGTTGATCAAAGTGAATACATAGACACGCCCCCCATTTAGGTATGCGCACGTTGGGCAGTGTCTTCCATCTCTCTACCCTTTAGACCTGTGTGTCTCAACTAATGGACCTCAGCTCTCCTGCTTTGGACACCATTAAGATGCAGGTGTACTTTGGAATGAACTACTCCACTAGAAGTAAGTCGCACATCCACCAATATCTCCACTCTTCACCTTCTTCTCCCACCCTCATCCCACCCTCACTCCACACCTACATTCCATCCACCCCTGCCAATACATGCACTCACTGATGCCTCCTTACACACACACACACACACACACACACACACACACACATACACACACACACACCTCATAGCTGAGTTCCTTCAAGAACACCACCATGTTCTTGAGACCAGACTACTTCCCATCATGAGAGAGATATCAGACACCAGAGCCAGGAACAGGGAAGAACTGGATGGTGAGTGTGCTTGTTACCCTCCCCCTCATCAGTCATCTCCCTCCCCTCCCCTCCCCTCCCCTCCCTCCCCTCCCCTCCCTCCCCTCCCCTCCCTCCCTCCCCTCTTCTCCCTCTCCTCCTCTCCCTCCCTCCCCTCCCTCTCTCTCCCCCCATCTCAGGTGCATTTTGTATCTGTCCCTGTTCCAAACACAGGTCTGTATAGGAAGATAGTGTCCTATGTTCTGTTGAGGTCTGGACTTGGCTCCCCCACTGACATAGCTGTGGTCAGAGAGGCAACTGGTAATGGCTCCTCATCTGTCCAGGCCTAGCCCCACCCACTAGACCCCTCCCTCTTACCTCACTAGGCCCCTCCCTCTTACCCTACTAGGCCCCTCCCTCTTACCCTACTAAGCCCCTCCCTCTTACCCCACTAGCCCCTCCCCCTTACCACCCATTCCTCCTGCAGCTGCCCTGCAGAGTGTGTTCCCTCAGATGGAGCTGGGGACCTTCATGGCTCTTGAGAAGACAGAGAAGGAGGCACAGTTGAAGGAACTCACCTCCATTGTGACTGGGATCAGACTGTTTAACAGAGACTGTGGGAAGGGAGGCCAAGGCATTGACGACTGTAAGTGGATGGGGACTAGGGTTAAAAGACTGTTAGGAACCACTTGCTTTAGGGGTGGGTACAGGGTAGTACCAACGTGAGTTATTAATAAGGGGGAGGGTCCAACTTGAGTTATTAATAAGGGGGGTGGTTCTGTTCAGCTCCAGCTAGGGGGCATGGGGGAATGTTATAAATTTGGGGCACTATTAATTTTAGTGGTTTTCACAATTTAGAAATACGTGCACATGTGGTGAATACATGTAGTGCTTTTAAATGTTGCATTATATTCATACTTGTGTTAGAGAGACACCCCCTAGCCCCCCCCCCCCCCCCCCCCTCCCTTCCTCCCTTCCTTCCTTGGGCTTGACTATCCAGGTGTGTGCGTATCAGTTGTGTAAATTTAGGTATTTTAGGTTATGTGTAGGTTATGTGTAGGTTATGTGTAGGTTATGTGTAGGTTATGTGTAGGTTATGTGTAGGTTATGTGTAGGTGTGTACACATATGAGCAGGTATGTGTCTGCAAATGTGACCTAGCATTAATCTCTCTATCTAGTGCCCGCCATTCTTCGCGATGCAATACAAGTCACCACTCTGGCTGCTGAGAGTGAACTGACCAAATCTCTACAGCTGTCTTATGAGAGCACAGGTTTGGGGGACACTCCCCCCACCTTTGTCCACTTAATAACCACGCCTCCTCCTCCAATAGCTGTCCTCCTACACGTCATCGGGACACCCCTCCACTCTAACTCCCACATGGTGGGCACTATAAAGAAGTGTCTTGTTAATTCAAGACAGCACGAGAGCATCATCCAAGTGCTCACGGTAGGTCAGACCACGCCCACTGAGGGTGGGTGAGACCACACCCACTGATGGTAGTTGAGACCACACACACTGATGGTCCTCCTCTACTGCCAATGCAATTAGCTCTGTTACTACTATGTACCAGTCCTGCAATACCCCCCTTACTACTATGTACCAGTCCTGCAATACCCCCCTTACTGCTATGTACCAGTCCTGCAATACCCCCCCTTATTGCTATGTACCAGTCCTGCAATACCCCCCTTACTGCTATGTACCAGTCCTGCAATACCCCCCTTACTGCTATGTACCAGTCCTGCAATACCCCCCTTACTACTATGTACCAGTCCTGCAATGCCCCCCTTACTACTATGTACCAGTCCTGCAATACCCCCCTTACTACTATGTACCAGTCCTGCAATACCCCCCCTTACTACTATGTACCAGTCCTGCAATACCCCCCTTACTACTATGTACCAGTCCTGCAATACCCCTCTTACTGCTATGTACCAGTCCTGCAATACCCCCCCCTTATTGCTATGTACCAGTCCTGCAATACCCCCCTTACTACTATGTACCAGTCCTGCAATACCCCCCTTACTACTATGTACCAGTCCTGCAATACCCCCCTTACTACTATGTACCAGTCCTGCAATACCCCCCTTACTACTATGTACCAGTCCTGCAATACCCCCCCTTATTGCTATGTACCAGTCCTGCAATACCCCCCTTACTACTATGTACCAGTCCTGCAATACCCCCCTTACTACTATGTACCAGTCCTGCCATACTCTTTGTCTGTTCTATCAGGAACTAAGTTATAGTAGTTTCTATATAGGAATTGACCTGGGTCATGAATATCATTAATTACCTTTCTGTTTCTGTTTTACCTTTGTTCACACTTTCACATTTTCCCTCACACCTGTTATGTCATCAACATTCTGTTAGCCCATATATCCTCCCCTCCCTCCTCCCTCTCCTCCTCCTTCCCCTCCGCTCCCCCTCCCCTGTAGCAAGACATCCATCACTGTGGTAGTCTGCTGGAGCAGGTGGAGCAGGACTTCAGGAGCACCATGGCTGGCCTCAGGGCTACTGTGCAGTCCAAGACAGCAGTACCTACCTCACAAGTATATGTAAGTGGGCGTGTACCACATGTAGGAAAGTGGGCGTGTACCACATGTAGGGAGGTGGGCGTGTGCCACAAGGGGACAGGTGCTTGATAGTCTGGGAACTGGACCACATATAATTTGATACCTTGTTTTAGTGACCCTTTGTTAACAAGTGGTAATGAAATCATCCTATTTGTTGATACCCTCTCTCCCTTCCTCCCTCCTCTCCATCTCCCCACCAGCCTCTCTTTACCTCTCTCTCTAAGCTGTGGTGCAGGTTTCAAGATGAAGTGGTCCTCCTTAGTGTGTTCAGCAACCTCCTCACCAGCCTCTCTCCCTTCTCCAAGGTTAGCTCTTTGGAAGGTAACCCCTCCCTCTAATTCCATCATAGCACACGCATTTTATGCATGTCTTCCCTTCTCCCCATCCCTCCCTCCCCTCCCTCCCTCCCTCCCTCCATCTCTCTCTCCCCTCCCTCCCTCCCCTCCCTCCCTCCCTCTCTCCCTCCCTCTCTCCCTCCCTCCCTCCCTCCTCCCTCCTTCCATCCCTCCCTCCCTCCTCCTCCCTCCCTCCCTCCCTCCCTCCCTCCCTCCCTCTCCCTCTCTCCCTCCCCCCTCCTCCCTCCCTCCCAGAATGCAATGGACATTCGTAACACTTCAGAGATCTGCTCCTTGCTCACTACAGTATCAGTGCTCACAGACGAACAGAGAAAGAAAGATGTATGACATTAATGGATGCATGGATGTGTGTTAATGGCTGCATGGAACTGAATCTATTTTGAGTCCATCAACCTTACTTTCCCTCTCTCCCCCTCCCCCTCTCCCTCTCCCTCCCCTCTCCCTCTCCCTCTCCCTCTCCCTCCCCTTCCCCCTCACACTAAAGAGCTCAGAGTATAGGGTGGACCCTGATAAACACAGGAGGGCTGAGTTCTTGTTTCCTGAAAACACAAGGGATTTTGACAAAATCCCGCTTGAAATGAAGGTTAGCTTAGGTCTTGAAATGTAGGTACACACACATGTGTATAAAAGTATTAGATATATATTTCCCATCACACAGAAGTGCCCAGATGTAGTATCCCGTGGGGGTGTCCCATTGCATACACATGTGGCCCCTCCCACTGCATGTGCATGTGGCCCCTCCCACTGCATACACATGTGGCCCCTCCCACTGCATACACATGTGGCCCCTCCCACCAGGGTTACTGCGTCTACAGCCTTGCGGCTTACGATGGACTCCTCCTACAAGCCAACCCCTCCATTGGTGTGCTCCATTACAAGGGAAGGTACTATGGTTTCTCCAACAAGGCAGCAGCTGATGCCTTCGCTGAAAACCCTGAAAGGTTGGGGGAGGGGGGTGGGTGGATGGAGTGGAGGGATAGGTGGAGGGTGTGGGGTTTGTGGAGGGGTAGGTGGGTGGGTGGAGGGGTGTGTGCGGATGGGGTGGGTGGAGGGGTGTGTGTGGATGGGGTGGGTGGAGGGGTGTGTGTGGATGGGGTGGGTGGAGGGGTGTGTGGATGGGGTGGTTGAGGGGTAGAGGGTTGGTTCCATACATTCGTGCGTAATCCATGTATGTCCAACGTTCTATTCTGGCTACATAACCACCTCCGTGAAACCACGCCCCCTCTAGTTACCTGTCAATGGCCGTGGAGTGCAGCAAGTGTTCCCCAGAGCTGATCTACCTGCTGGACATGCACACACACTTCTCAGGAGGCACACCTGGGAAGGCTGTGAGTACTGCCGCACACGTGCTTAGTTATTAAAAGCTTATTAAAATCACTGTGTCTATCCTGTTATGTGTACACATTGGGCTGGGGACCCGGGTGCACATATGAGCTGGGGACCTGGGTGTACACATGGGCTGGGGACCTGGGTGTACACATGGGGCTGGGGACCTGGGTGTATACATGGGGCTGGGGACCTGGGTGTACACATGGGCTGGGGACCTGGGTGTACACATGGGGCTGGGGACCTGGGTGTACACATGGGGCTGGGGACCTGGGAGTACACATGGGCTGGGGACCTGGGAGTACACATGGGGCTGGGGACCTGGGTGTACACATGGGGCTGGGGACCTGGGAGTACACGTGGGCTGGGGACCTGGGTGTACACATGGGGCTGGGGACCTGGGTGTATACATGGGGCTGGGGACCTGGGTGTACACATGGGCTGGGGACCTGGGTGTACACATGGGGCTGGGGACCTGGGTGTACACATGGGCTGGGGACCTCGGTGTACACATGGGGCTGGGGACCCGGGTGTACACATGGGGCTGGGGACCTGGGTATACATTATAGTGGATTATGCATTGTATGGATTTGCCGCTGATATGACCACACCCACCTAGGGTATGAAAGATGATTTGATCAAACCTCCTGTGACCAAGTCTGACATAGGGACACAGACCGACACACATCTGATGGAGTCCAACCTTGTCAAGTCATATGAGTGGAACGAGTGGGAACTAAGGAGAAAGGCCATCAAGTTGGTAAGGGACCTGGTACTGACCCCCTATGTTAGGGGACCTGGTACTGACCCCCTATGTTAGGGGACCTGGTACTGACCCCCTATGTTACGGGACCTGGTACTGACCCCCTATGTTACGGGACCTGGTACTGACCCCCTATGTTACGGGACCTGGTACTGACCCCCTATGTTACGGGACCTGGTACTGACCCCCTATGTTACGGGACCTGGTACCGATCTTCTATGTTAGAGGTCCTAGTACTGACCCCCTATGTTAGGGGTCCTGGACCTGGTACTGACCCCCTATGTTAGGGGTATTGGTACTGACCCCTGTGCTGGGGGACCTTGTATTCATTCACACATACTCATGTGCACACACACACTCACTGCTAGGCTAATCTACGGCAGAGGGTTACACACTCCATGCAGACTGATCTGAGTCACTATACCCGGGAGAACACAACGCAGGTCTACCTGCCAAAGTGAGTGTCATACTGTGTGCCATAGCAACCTCCTCTGTTGTCACCAACACACACACACACACACACACCCTTCTCC
This sequence comes from Eunapius fragilis, assembly GCA_963681505.1. NCBI lineage: Eukaryota > Metazoa > Porifera > Demospongiae > Spongillida > Spongillidae > Eunapius > Eunapius fragilis. The sequence goes on from OY811972.1 coordinate 874,695, forward strand.
CCATACCTCCCACACCTTCAAGATTTGGCCCTTTTTCTTACCCACTGTCATGTGACCAGTACCCATAGCCAGTACCTACTGTACCCACTGTGTCGTGTGACCAGTACCCTCTATGTCATGTGACCAGTACCCACTGTGTCATGACCAGTACATTGTGTCATGTGACTGGTTCCTACTGCGTCATGTGACTGTTCACTGTGTCATGTGACTGGTCACTGTGTCATGTGACTGGTCACTGTGTCATGTGACTGGTCACTGTGTCATGTGACTGGTACCCACTGTGTCATGTGACCAGTGCCCACTGTGTCATGTGATCAGATTCCTTTCATGTCATAGTATCACAATCTTTCCTTGTCCACTTACCACACTCACCACACTCCACACTCACTACACCCCACACTTACCACACCCCACACTCACCACACCTCACACTCACCACCTCCATGCCCACCACACTCCGCACTCACCACACCCCACACTCACCACACCCTGCACTTACCACACCCCACACTCACCACACCCTGCACTCCTTATTCCACATTCCTCCATCTTTGTAGGGACTCTGACACCCAGACAAAGAGGCAGCAGGGGTCAAGTGTGCCCAAACCTTCCACATACGTGGCTGGTCTGAGGGGCACCCCTGGTGTGGGTCATGCTCAGAAGGTGGACCTCACCCTCTCCATCCACACCCACAACAACATTAGAAGCTAGCCTCCACACCTCATGCCATGTCTGCTGTGTGTGCTTCGTGTGTGGGAGAGATCCATGTTGTAATTAAAATAACATTTTTGAAATCTTTTAAAGCTGACGCATTGACCAGGGTGCATTGATGGGGGTGCTACCTGAAAGGGGCATTGATGTGTGTACATGTACACCCCCCAAATTACATTGCTGTTTTTCTATGCACAGGTGTACTGTGTGTGTGTGTGTGTGTGTGTGTGTGTGTGTGTGTGTATGTGTGTGTGTGTGTGTGTGTGTGTTTGTGTGTGTGTGTGTGTGTGTGTGTATGTGTGTGTGTGTGTTTGTGTGTGTGTGTGTGTGTGTGTGTGTGAATTATATATGTAGATTTGACATTTGTGCCGAACCCACTCTTCTCTGGGTTGTCCATGATGCAAAAAAGAACTGTCTGACTATACTGAGCTTTGAGTGACTTATACATGTTTACTGCCCGAATCAAGGTATGCAAAGAGCCCGCACAATTACTTAGACCCAAACAACATAACTGTCAGTACTATTCTTCTGCATTAATCATCCTTACATGTTTTGGGTCTGGGTACCATATATACAGCTGTCCCCAGCCCTTACATCAGAAGGCAGGACACACTACCATGCAGGGTTGCCCCCCCACCCCCCACCTGTGCAGTGGTTGAATTTGCTTGCATCCACAAACCACACATGATCCATATAGTTGCAGTGGGTACAGTGAACCCTTCTCTTTTTCCCTGGCCCCCAATTGCATAAAATCAACGTCACGTCTTACAAAATGACAAATTTGAAGAGGGTCTGAAGTAAAGCCACATACCCCGACATGTAAACTTTTGTGAAAAATTGTCCAGTTGACTAATAACTTTGCAGCCACCACATTCCAACCATGATATTGCAGTGGTTGAATGGCTTCCTCTCAATACAACCATATCATGGTGCCTGGTGTAGCTTTCACCTTGACAATATAAAAGGCACTTTCCCCAGCCTCGCAATGCTTTGATTTCTGGTGTTATTATCAGTAGTGAGTTTGTGTATGTTATAGTGCCATCAGTTGAGTGGCAAGTGTTTTTCCTGTTTTGATTAATTACGGCATTGTTGGAACAGTAGTTGGTTGGAACTGATTATAATCGAGCACACACTAAAATGACCCTTCAATTCACCATAGATTAATGACCTTATAGATAAGGTCATTAATCTATGAATTCACTTACAGTGCCACTTCAATTGTGAATTGAGTGCACATGCTTGTACCCTCACAAACCACGGCATATAACTAGTATCATTAATAATAATATTATCTCGAATCTCCTGAGAGACATCTTTGCTGCATTCTGTCGTCATGCCCACCTGTAGGTAAAGGTTGAGGTATAGACTGTGGGCTAGGCACAGGCCATGTCACCTCCCTCCCTGCAAATGTCCTAGTGCAGGGCTGAGGAAAACCAGCTGCCTTTTACCTATATCCTTACTTTCCTCTGCCACCATAGGTGAAGCTAGTGCAGCAGTTGGGGGCAGCAGCCTTCGCAGCTAAGGCTAGGAAACATGCTGCTAGTGATGACAAGTGCCAGGAGTTGGGATGGTCTTGTATCCCACTGGCTGTAGAAACGTACGGTAACTGGGGCAAAGAGGCTCAGTGTACATTTTCCTGACTAGCCTCTTTGCTTGCCATTGGCCAGGCCAGCTCTAAAGCAAAAATGGCTGCAGAGATCTACGGCTATCTCAACTTATCTGTTGTGGGATCAGTGGCCAGGGCCATCACGAGTTAGCCAGTGCATGTGTAGAACTGCACTAGGTTAGATTTTAGATATCTGTGTATATGGTTGCGTGGTGCATAAATGTGTACCATAATTTAGTTCACAATTTGAATAACATTGTAACATTTGAACTTTATGCAAACATCTCCCTAATAAGGGCGAACTCTGGGGCAATGATATCTGGGTCCTAGACCATTGGTGTATGTGTAGCTGCATGTAATAAGATAATAATTAAAAATTGTAGCTTAACCACACCTTAGCTTGATGCAATGCGAGAGCCTTGCTCTCCCGGTCAAGGTTTCAGCCCGCAGAGGACATGGGCTGATGGTAGCCTCAGCAGTGTGAATTGGTGTGTGTTTTAGGATGTTTGTGGCATGCTTGTTTTAAGACATTGTCATGTTTGTGCATTACCTTGCAATTGTAAGTGTTCATGCGATGAATTCAGTGGGGGGGGGGGGGGCGGGGGTATACCCCCTCCCGCCAAGTTAGAAATCAAATATTCATAGCTACAAGCGGCGGTGTCTTATCAGGGGCGGATCCAGGATTTTTGAAAGGGGGGGGGGGGCTTATTATAAAAAAGTTGTATTCTAAATCTGTGCATGGGGCACTAATTAAATACCATTTCGGTTCAAGTAGGAACGATGCTTCACTTTGTGCGCATAAGTTAATACAGGTATAGCATTATAAAAATACATGCAGTGAGCGCGTATTTGTTAATTAGTCGTAATTATTTTCGTTACATATCCGAAAGGGGGGGGGGGGGGGGGGGGGGCTACAGCCCCCATAGCCCCCCCCCCCTGGATCCGCCTCTGCTTATGTCGCGCTGATGACATAAATACAACGAAAACGCGCCGAAGTAACATGATAACAGTAAAAAGCGGCTAGGGCGAAGCCCCAGACCCCGGGTACATATTCCTCTCTTATGCGCAATATTTCGTAGCCACACCCAAACCATGATTATTAACGCCCCTCCCCTTCGCAAAAAAATTCTGGATCCGCCCCTGGAATTATTGTAAAATTTTAAATTTTCTGGAGTGGGCATAATTCCCCCGTTTGAAAGCAGAGCAGCCGACGCGATGGCCCTTATTATAATGGTGTACCTCGTTTGGATCGTCGCTTTCTCTGCTGACGCTCAGCCGCAAGTGTCCGGGCCGATTTTTTCCGCGAATTACAGTCAACCACTCTCTAGTAAGTGTGTTGGTGTGTATTGATATAAGTCGAACTGCTTCGTCCAAACGATCCAAAAAGCGGGCGGCGGCCATTATCATTTTTCATTATGGTGAATTCATTCTGGCTACATGCTTGGGAATTAACTAACGTACGTACGAACGCTAATTTAGGGCTACATCAAGTATATCACTATATGATCATGCATGCACACACATCATCCTATAGCAACAAACCGGCGGACAGAACAAATGCGTTACTTTTATAGGTCTGTCCGCCTAGTACAGTGCTGCATGCAACCACCATGACACCGGCATTGTCCACCTTGTCCATATCGCATAATATCCAGGAGTAAATTTATTGAACTGTCCATTAATTTATACGCCTAACCAATGACCGTGCACACAGGAAAAAAAGAGCGTCGAATTTTCTTGTGATTTTTGTGTTTAATCACACAAAATGATTTGTAAATGATTCGACGCTTTTTTTTTTTTTTTTCCTGTTCGTTCATGTCAGTTCTTTCGCTGGCAGTGCGATCCTACTGCACAAAGCATACTGACCAATTCAAAATGCTGCAATTTAAGGTGCAATTGGTGATGTCGACTTGCACAATAGCTAGACCATGGAACAAGCTTTACATATTTATACACACGTAAATGGTAGGCCTACACTGCGAACGAGGTCCCGCCCCCCCTCCCCCTTCCTTTTAACAGGTCCTGAAAGTGGGGCTGTAAACATCGCCAAGCTTAGTGAGCTATAAATGTAAGTTAGTGCGCATGTAACGACTAACTAGCGAGAAACTATATAGTCGGTGCAAAAGCCATCAGTTGCTGCATGCATGCCGTGAAAGTAGACCCGATCTGTATAAAAGCAGTGGGTTGTTCAAAATGAGACGATCGGTATAATGTTTGACCAATGCTCATGCGTTTTCGTGATCATCAGTGAAAATGATGTAAAAGAATGCCGGGGTGTTTCAATGTTTTTAATTTAAAAAAATTTTTTTTTCACTCTTGCACTTCTCCTGTCGGTGAGAAGTATTTCGGGAGGGGGTGGGGGTGGGGGTGGAGTGGGAGGGGGGGGGGGTGCAGGATGAGTTACAGCTCGGCCACGTTAACTGATTTTTTTTCCATACGCAAATATTTTCCAATATAGATGAAAGAAAGCTTGCAAACGCATAGATGTATACCGTACTGATGTTTAATAACAGAGCATTTCAAATTGGTAACAAGTGGTTCCATGACTCATGGAGACATGCCATGTATTGCAGTAAAGCCACTTGTTAGCAATTCGAAATGCTCTGTTATTAAACATCAGTACAATAAAACATGCATTGATAAACTCTAGCGTATGATACATTGAAATATCAACTGAAGTGGGATATATATAGGATTGCAAGGCAAGAAGAAAACAAGCCAATGAATGTAGCAGACCTACATTTACACTCTAATTCCTTTTTGACATAGCTCAGTCTGTTTCATTAATTTCTGCTTTAAAAATTTTTTTTTCTACCTTTTTACACTTCAGCTCACCACCCCTCCCCCCCCCCCACACCCCTATTGACTGTGCATGGCATTAAGAACCCTCTTTTTAAATAAATGATGTATTTCATACAAAAAATAGGATACTCATACTCCAAGCACACTGGGCTGGGACCACTGGACCCTTACTATCGATACTTCATCAGCAAGCTTAACTTTGACGCCATTCCTGGCATGATACTTGTTGGAGCAGCGTAAGTTCAATATTCCTATCTCGACAGCTGCAGAAAAAAAAACATATGCTTCTACATGCATGCAAATTAAAAAAAAAAAAGTACTCATGCAATGACTGTGCATGTGGCTGTGTTCATGCTTGTGATTGATCTCTATCAGCTGACCAGTATGATGCATTGCACCCCCCACCCCTTGCAAACAACTGCAGAGATTGGCTTTACATACTAAACCCAGATTTGACTTTGGTAGGGCAATTAAACCTACCACCAACAGCCTCCATTGCAGGATGTTCAGCTGCCGTAGGATACAATCCAGTGAGGTCCATCATTATGTTGGTCCAAAAACCACACCACTTTCCTCCCTCCTCCCCAGGACTATGTGTGTAGGAACCACATTCGTGTGTTCTTCTCCAATCCCACTGACCCCACCAGACTGGTAGTGTGTGGGAGTGAGGCTGCTGGGACGCCATCTTGTAGGGCAGTTAGTGTAAGTTATTATAAATTCTGCTGAGTAACAGCACAAGCATGACAGCTAGAGAGGACCTGTGACATCACTCAGTACCACTACATTCTCAAATTACACAACACTGGCCTGTCCATATAATTAGAATGCATTCTACCATGTGGTTTGGTGCAACGGATCATGTACTAAATTTACTCATAAATAGAATTGCCCACATGTCAATTAGTCTCTAAAAGGATCCATTTCATCCCCCAATGGCCTACATATGTGTGCAAAGGTGCAATTGTTTTGTTTACTAACCTCACCCTTTCCCCATGTGTCATCTTGTTTTGTTTACTAACCACACGCCTTCCCACATGTGTCACCTTGTACACATATATCATTGTAAACACACAGTATACTGCTTATATCTCACCACTCATGTAGGCTTGTTTGAATTAAACACACAGATATGTCAGCTCACTCATATACCATGTACATGCACACATATACACGTACCACATACACTGCACACATAAACACTTACATTTAAACATAGATGTACGCACGTGTTCACGAACATGCTTCTGTGGTGTGTAATTTATATCCAATGTAATGCTGACCTTGTTTCTTTACTGATAGTATCAGGTATCCAACTTGGCCAACTTTGCAACTGTAGCAGCAGCAAGTGGTATGGTCTCCATCAGTCCTGCCTTTTATGGAAGTGGGATTACTTATAATGGTATGTATATATCTATTTGACCCTTGTACCACTTCTGCTCCCTCTCTCTTCAGTGGCTAACCCAAGGGATATCAACTTCTTTGCTGTCTCTACTCTCAATTTGAATGCCTCCGATGCTGGTCTATTCTTCCTCACTGTCAACTACACAAATCCTACAGACCCTAACTCACTCAAAACAGTACTGCAGCTGCGTACAAACAACATTGCCAATTTCAAATGTATGTTCAATGACTGTCATATGTTGGTCTGACCCAATGATGTCCCTTCCAGCCCCTGTGTTTGTGGACACCTATAAGGCCAACTATGCTCCCAGGACAGCTAGGCTGCCTGGTGTCTCTGATCCCATCACTCCTGATGAACACAAGTACTTCTTTGTCTTCATACAAGATATTGGCCCCACAAATGTGAGTTCTGGTCCATTGCATGCCATGTACACTGCACTAAGTGTCAGAAAGACAATTGGACTAAACTAATTACATTTAGATCTCACAGGCCATCATAAGTCAAGTTGTCCGTGTCTGTCAGGTCAGTAAGCCTTATCTGAGGGACTTGAGGGGCTGTAATTAGACTGCCTCTTACCTCTTACTGCAGAATGATCCAGGGAACAGTACTGACAATGCCCCACTCACCCTGGTGAAGGCACGTATTGACTGCAAGAGTGCCACATACTCCACCTCATACAATGCCATCAGTAAGTTGTCTAATATGCTGCAAACAAGTTATCACAGTATTTTCTGCTGTCTTCATATAAAGTGGATGATATAGTATAGTAATTATGACAGCACGCACATTAATGATGTAAGAGAAGGGGTGTGGCTAAGGAACAGTGTATGCACTCATCAATTCTGTTTAAACTGCTGCAACGTATCAACCAACAGCTGCTGTTGCATTCAACCAGATGGGACGTTATTATCAGAATGGAGATTGGGCACAGTTCATGTATGGAGCCTTCACTACCAACGTAGGGTTAGTGTACACTTGCTTGCATATACCTGCACATAAGTATATATACCTTCTCTATAGGAGTATTTCTGTGTCAGCCGTGTGTGTCTACCCAGCTAACAACAGTGTGAATGACGTGACTGATGCCAATGGGAGGAATGGTGGTGTTTTTGACATCTTCAGGACTCTACTGGTGAATCCTAACACTGGTCTACAGACTACATCTGGTTATGTGGAGGTAGGATTGCATAGCAGAGGATATTTATGTGTGGGTAGGTATTAGGTGCAGTTATCGATATAGAATTGAATATTAATTTTTTTCATGCCTTAAGTGAAATGAAGTGTATTTCCAAAATTTTAATGATTTGTTTATGTTTTATGCCTGCAATGCAAACACAGTTCCATGAAGCTAGGATATGCTAGTATACGCTAGTAAATGCTAGTGTATGCCAGTGTATGCTCTTATATGCTGGGTAACCAAACCTCCCTGTGTGTTTAGTAGGGTGTTTCCCCTTAAGTGACCATGGTTACTGCATGCCACACCTTCCTTTGCATCACCATCTAATAACAGTGCACACCGGGTGGAAATGCAGCAAGACCAGACTACACCTACACAGACACCGTCAATACCATCACACAGATTGGTCTTGACCCTATGGTGGTGTTCAAAGGCCTGACGTGGGTGTCATAAGTTGCAATAGAATGCTAAGCCCCCATCCCTCCCCTCCCTCATCCCTCCCCTCCCCCATCCCTTCCCTCCCCCATCCCTCCCCTCCCCCATCCCTCCCCTCCCTCATCCCTCCCCTCCCCCGTCCCCTCTCACCTCCCTCATCCCTCCCCTCCCCCATCCCTCCCCTCCCCCGTCCCCTCTCACCTCCCCCATCCCTCCCCTCCCTCATCCCTCCCCTCCCTCATCCCTCCCCTCCCCCATCCCCTCTCACCTCTCAGTGTCACCAAGATTGTACTGGACCAGACCTGTGTGGTCACAAACAACATGACTACCAGAACCTGTGTGATGCAAGATGTGCTCTTTTTGGGAACAGGTGTGTATCGCAACCTGCGACAGCATGTTCCATACATGATCAATGCCATGTAAAGAATTCAGAGAGACAAATGAGGGAATCAGATCACTTACCTCTTTGTCTCTATGGATAAAAGTCGTTAGTGTGGTCCCAATGGTGCCAACATGGCTGCCAAGGTGTCAACATGGCTGCCGAGGTGCCAACATGGCTGCCGAGGTGCCAACATGGCTGCCGAGGTGCCAACATGGCTGCCGAGGTGCCAACATGGCTGCCGAGGTGCCAACATGGCTGCCGAGGTGCCAACATGGCTGCCGAGGTGTCAACATGGCTGCTGAGGTGCCAACATGGCTGCCAAGGTGCTAACATGGCCACCGAGGTGTCAACATGGCCGCCGAGGTGCCAACATGGCCGCCGAGGTGCCAACATGGCCACCGAGGTGTCAACATGGCCGCCGAGGTGCCAACATGGCCACCGAGGTGCCAACATGGCTGCCAAGGTGTCAACATGGCCACCGAGGTGCCAACATGGCTGCCAAGGTGTCAACATGGCCGCCAAGGTGCCAACATGGCTGCCAAGGTGCTAACATGGCCACCGAGGTGCCAACATGGCCACCGAGGTGCCAACATGGCCACCGAGGTGCCAACATGGCTGCCGAGGTGTCAACATGGCCGCCGAGGTGCCAACATGGCTGCCGAGGTGCCAACATGGCTGCCAAGGTGTCAACATGGCTGCCGAGGTGCCAACATGGCTGCCGAGGTGCCAACATGGCTGCCGAGGAGGCAAAGGAAACATTGACAAAGTGTTTTTTTTTTTAGTTGGGTGAGTTTTTGGTTCAGATTCGAGAAGCCCCTGTAAACTGTACCCTAGACCTTACCCTAAAACCAGGGTTCTTGGGCTCCTACCCTGAGAACCTACTCCTACACCATGTGACTTTATCTCTCTTTTTAGTCCACTGAAAGCTTACATTAAAAGAACAATAATTATTTATGTCCATGTGCAGTGGGCTGCTTCTAAATCCATGAGATCTTGTGACTGCAGTCTATAATATAAATGAGCTGAAAAGCTGGCTAATTACCATTTGACAAATTGCATGTTAAGGTCATATCATTTGAAGAGCAGCTGCTTTAAAGGTGCTAAGCTAACCCCGAGTGCAACAGTGTAAGTGCTAACATAACCCTGAGTGCTACAGTGTAGGTGCTAAGATAACCCTGAGTGCAACAGTGTAGGTGCTAAGATAACCCTGTGCTACAGTGTAGGTGTTAAGATAACCCTGAGTGCTACAGTGTAGGTGCTAAGATAACCCTGAGTGCTACAATGTAGGTGCTAAGATAACCTCGAGTGCTACAGTGTAGGTGCTAAGACAACCCTGAGTGCAACAGTGTAGGTATTAACATAACCCTGGGTGCTACAGTGTAGGTGTTAATATATCAGTTGGATTCATCAATTGTATTCATGCTTCTTAACCAATCACTTGAATATTGTAGGATTTTTTTCATGTGTATATAAATCTGCTTGTCAACCTCAAAACGTGATGATTTTTTGTCTATATCTCCTCACTTCCTTCCTAAGTGTGGACATGTATGCAAAATCCTACTCTACTATTCATGCCAGTATACCCCACTGTTCATGCCAGTATACCCCACTGTTCATGCCAGTATACTCCACTGTTCATGCCAGTATGCCCCACTGTTCATGCCTATATATTCCACTGTTCATGCCCGTTTCAACAATAGGGTGATCATTATTTGGAACTTGCTCCCACAGCATGTCATTGCAGTAACTGAATGGAAAGGAGAAATGAAATAGATCTATATTAACAAGTGCATGTCATAATTTTAATACTTGCCTCTTCTGTTATTAACTTTTTATTATCACCTCAACAGCCGCAGGTACAGTGCTGAAGGTTGCCATTGGTTACCTCAATGGAAATGTTTTTGGAATAATATCAGAGGAGATGAAGGTACTGCTCAGATATTTTAGGGGTTACTGCATTTATCCTCGGATACTCTTGGATACTCTTGGATACTCTTGCTACACATTTCTGTTTGCTGAATTATTGCATGCATTAAATCCTATTTAATTGCTTAATTATATTTCATCGATATCATGCATACAACACATCTGTCATTTGTGTAATGAAGCTGGATGACTTCTCAGGTGTTAGGCAGATGGATATCACACAGCAGGTGTGTGTACTTACACACTTGCATTCCTTATAGCACCAACCTCCCCTCATCTCCAGGGAGGAGTGAAGTACCTCTATGTGAACACAGACACCTCCATCTACAGACTACCACTTCAGAGGTGTACTAGATACCTCAGCTGCAGGTGAGGGGGCGGGGACACACCACACCCAGTGGCATTATTACCTTCGCTCCACAGGACCTGTGTGGCCTCCAGAGACCCATACTGTGTGTGGAGCTCTTCTTTGTCCCAGTGTGTGGTGTTTTCTATAGTACCCACCATGTCCAATAGTTCAGCATCAGTACCCAATGGGTGAGTTTGTACAAAGTAACTTACCACACTGAGCTAACTGTTCCATCACATTGATCAGTATCTACCAGAACATCCATACAGGAGTTGATAACAGTTGCCCAGGTATGTTCTATCTTTTTACTGTATGTTACCACCTGTGTGATCAGATGCTTCCCTTGGTGCAGTCCTTCCTTTACGTGTCTCCACCCCTCTCCTGCGTCCCCCTAAACCTGCCGCCAATTCAAACCTCTCGCTTCAGTGCATCCCCAGTGATGGCCAAAATGCCACCATCACCAGCTACCAATGGGTTAAGGATGGGATGGTTCTCACTGATGGAGGGAGGGTGACAGGGACCACTCAGTCCACCCTCTCCATTGCCAACGTAACACTACTGGACCAGGGAATGTACCAGTGCAGTGCTACCAATGTTGATGGAATAAACGACATCTCAGTTGCTGTGCAAGTGGCCATATCTGATGGAGTTACGACAATAAGCACTTGGTCTAGCTTACTCATCCCCATAGCGCTTCTCTTCGTTTCATATGCAGGCAATTAACAGGCTCCCATTAGCATTCATTATCAGTTTCTCTTTGCAACTGAGTAGCTGTATCCTCATTGAAAGGTGTTAGCAGGTAGTTTGTAATATGCATAAAGAGAGCATTGGGCTACATAACACGTACCCAAGAGATGGATACCACGTACCCGAGGGATGGATACCACGTACCCCAGTGGCGTAGCCAGCACAGCAAAAAAAAGACGCAAATCATATTTTGATTCCACAAGTGATTTGTTTTTTCATATCTGTATCAAAACTGTTATCATTTTGGTACAGGTATGAAAAAACAAATCACTTGTGAAATCAAAATATGATTTGCGCCTTTTTTTTGCTGTGCAGGAATTGTACGGGGGGGTTTCCGGCAGGACGGGTGGGTGCGGGAGGGGGCGTAGCCCCCTCGAAGTCCAGCTAGGGGGTATGGGGGAGCGCTGTAAGCTCCCCCATCGGGGTCTGGGGCGGAGCCCCAGAAGCTTTGCAACTTTATCATTATGAAGTCATGAAATCCTTTGATTTTGTCACGCAGGTAGTGTTATAATTATATAATTAATATGCATGCCGGCATATCGTGGCAATTTATTGCTATATCTATTTTGTGTATAGTAGCAGTCAAGAAGCACCGACAATGATGCATGAGCGCATGCAATGTAAGGTACATTTTCTGTATATATGATGAATAATGCATGATGTTTTACAGTTTCCAAGAGAATGACTATGATCCATTAAACTAACAGACAGGTGATACACAACATTTACAATTCATCACTGAGATTCAGTAGCATCCTACGAGGATGTTGCCTTGCAAAAATATCTATAATTTCTTCCACGTTTAAATCCATATCATAATGGATATGCATCAATGCCAAACCGGATAGTCTCTCTTCTCCCATAGTTGCACGTAAATATGTTTTCAGACGTCTAATAACACTGATGCTTCTTTCGCACTCACAGGTAGTGACAGGTAGAGTACAAATCACCCGGAGTAGGCAATTAATGTTAGGAAACATCCTTTCTGATGCATGCTGCAAACTCTTTGATGGAGTGTTTGGCAACTCATAAGGATAACTGCTCCACTTGCAGTGCCATAAACGTAGTTCTTGCTCAAGATAAGACACATTAGGAATATATTCATTGTAAAATTCCAAATCTTTCTTCAATGATTCTAAATGATTTTTTTGCAGAAGTGCATTCCTCATAAACTCAGATGGTACAATCTCCATTGCTCTTATAGCTTTTATTTGCATCTCAGAAAATCTGCTATTAAGATGTGACAGCAATTCATCGAAAAATGGGATAGAAATAGTCCTCCTATAATACTCCTCTGCTGTTTCAGCTGGTGTATTGCATCTATGAATCTGGTGCTTACACAATCTGGGCATTGATGGTGGTGATGCATTTATAGTATCGCCAAGAGCTACAGCACAATCATACCACTTTTTATGTTCGACATCAATACCACCATGAATTTGCAAAAGAGCTTCTTTAACTGCAGCCACCTCCTTGTAAGCATTACAGATATCTTGCAGGGGACTCTGCAATGACACTGTTAGCCCTTTTATAAATCCAAATCCATGCTTAACCACAACAAATGATATGAGAAACTCAAATTGAGTGATTGCTCTCAAAAGAGTAGCAGCCTTTTGTGAAGATTCAGTATTCCAACCTGGTTCAGTACTAATAACTTCCATGCTGCTAATAACTGCTGGTAGGAGTTCATAAAATGTTTCATATGCAGTGATTCTAGCAACCCAGCGGGTTTTACATAGATTCACGAGCTTCAATCTGGTACTATCAGTCTTGGATTTTATTTGTATCTCAAGCTCTCCTTGCCTCTTGGGAGATGAGTTGTAAAATATTGAGATTTCTTGGAGTGTTCCATGCATATTTCTGATCGATTGAACACTGCAAGCTGCAACAACACAAAGATTTAAAGCATGAGCTGCACAATGAAAATAAAGAGCCATTGGGTATACTTGCTGGATGATAGCAGCTGCACCTTGATACTTACCAGCCATGTTCCCTGCACCGTCATAACCCTGTCCACATAGATATCTCAGGTCCAGCCCATATTTTCTCAGAGCATTTGTAATTAAATTCGATACTGCCTCCCCAGTGGTACCATATTCACACAAAAAAATGATATAAATTCTTCTCTGACCAACCCAGCTTGATCAACAAATCTGAGAATGAGTGACAGTTGCTCTTTATTTGCCACATCTGACGCTTCATCAGCACACACAGAAAAATATTTAGCTGCTCTTACTTCCTGTAGAATTTTTTCTTGCATCCATTCACCTGTAGCATTAATTAGGTCATTTTGAATTGTAGGTGACTGATATTTAGCATTCTTTGGTGCAGAAGAAAGGTGATCCTTCAGAACCATATCACCAGACTCTACTAATAGCCTCAATAATGCCAAGAAATTTCCAGGATTACCTTCAGAAGAAACACTGCTTTGCATGCTCTCATCATTCTTGAATGACATGATCTCATGATGGCCTCTTAGTGCTATATTTTGCCTACCACAAAAGAATATAACTTTGAGAATACCTTTTAGAAACTCACGATTTTTTCTAACCTTAGCATTCACTTGATGTTCAAGTTGGTTTTGTACCGACAACAGACCTGTCTGTAGCATTGCTACAAACTGACAAGTATCACTCATAGAGGTGTTATGTGACAGCTGCAGACTATGTTCTGTTAATGTTTGTTTGGCACGTGTAAAATTGGTCATTGGAGTTGTACAAAGCTGACCAGTAATAGACTTTGTTTTACCAAATATGACACAATTGATGCAAAATCCACCATCACAAGATATCGAGTATGAAAGCCAGGGGAACGTTTCCAACCAAATATGTTGAAATTTTCTTTGTTTTGTGTACTCTAACTTAGATGGAAACTTAAAGTGAGATGCAGGCCGAAATGCATTTTTCAATAGCCAATTCTTTTGCTCATTACTGAGCTGTATTACATCTTGTGGCTTATACTTACCCAGGTCTGTTTCCGGTGGGGATACAAGTACCTTTACAGCAACAGCCAAATCTTCTGGAAAATCCAAGCAAGTGGAAACAGAGGGACTACATTGCTTAATTGGGCTGGAATTTAGCCAATCAATTGATCCATCATCTGATTGCATCGTGGCCTTATTTCTCCTGATGGGAGTAAACACAACACTGCTGCTTTCTGTAGGAACTACATAGCTTGGAGTACATACCAATGGCACCATGCTGCTAATCTCAGGAGGATTGCTTGGCCTTGGATTCAACACCACCTCACTGCTGCATTGTGTAGGAACTAGATAGGTTGGAGTACACTCTGGAGGATTGATTGGCCTTGGATTCAACACCACTTCACTTTCTGTAGGAATTAGATAGCTTGGAGTACACTCTGGAGGATTGCTTGGCCTTGGATTCAAAACCACCTCACTGCTGCATTGTGTAGGAACTAGATAGGTTGGAGTACACTCTGGAGGATTGCTTGGCCTTGGATTCAACACCACCTCACTGCTGTATTCTGCAGGAACCACATAGCTTGGAGTACACACCACTGGCACAACGCTGCTAATATCTGGAGGATTGCTTGACCTTGGAGTCAACACCGTCCTGCTGCTGCTATCGGGACGAGTACATGCACTTGCTGACATGATCGAAGCAACTCTCTTGCTTGAAGTTGAGAACCCGAGCGTTGTTAACGACGTCTGATTATTTGCTCTTTTTGGCATCTTTTTTACCGACCGATCGCGAGCTCGAGAACGACGGAATATTAGAAATATATATACCGTATATAAAGGGGGGGGGGGGGGGGGGGGTTTCCGGGCAACGCGGAAACAATGCTGGCTACGCCACTGTACCCGAGGGATGGATACTATGTACCCGAGGGATGGATACCACGTACCCGAGGGATGGATACTATGTACCCGAGGGATGGATACCACGTACCCGAGGGATGGATACTATGTACCCGAGGGATGGATACTATGTACCCGAGGGATGGATACTATGTACCCGAGGGATGGATACTATGTACCCGAGGGATGGATACTATGTACCCGAGGGATGGATACTATGTACCCGAGGGATGGATAACACGTACCCGAGGGATGGATACTATGTACCCGAGGGATGGATAACACGTACCCGAGGGATGGATACTATGTACCCGAGGGATGGATAACACGTACCCGAGGGATGGATACTATGTACCCGAGGGATGGATAACACGTACCCGAGGGATGGATCTGTTTATATTTGTCTCCGCTCTATACCCGTCCCATGTTTTGTACATATTATCCACAGTGGCGTAGTGTGGTGGTTGAGCGCCCGGGGACATAATGCAATAATGGCGCCCCCCCCCCCCCCCCCCTCCCCCTACAAATAAAGGGGTGGATCTAGGATTTTGCAGCGAGGGTTGGTAGGCAGCTGCAAGGGCGGAGAGGGATATGCCGGGCCTCGATCATACCAGCAAGGGGGTATGCAAAGCTCACCTAAAGGGTCTGGGGCGGAGCCCCAGCCGCTTTGCAACTTTAGCACTTTTTAAGCCACAAAAACATGATACTTTCGCATACACTACATTTGCTTCCGCAAGCAACCTATGCCTTCGCACGTACATTCAATCGTTTACATTGAGGAAGTATCCACCCCCGCAAAACTACCCTTGCGCTATATATGACTGGCGCTATGTGTACCTGTCTGTACGATAATGGCTAACCGCTCACTCCATTGTGAGCCTGTGCATAACAGGCTCACAATGGCAGCCCTGAAGTTGGAACTGTTTATTCAACGGATTATGGAGGTGACGATTGTATCAATACCGTATCTTCAATGTCGGTGATTAGAAATAAATTAAAAAGTTTGCGTGCAGATCGAGTGCCGATGTTTGTTAATAAGACTCAAGATGTGCCCGCGCCCCGCGGGCCCGTTCGCGTAACGCGATAATTATCTGTGCTATTTTGGCGCCCCTAAACCCCTGCGCCCGGGGACATATGTCCCCCCCTGCCCCCCCCCTCGCTACGCCACTGATTATCCACTTACCAGTGGTGCTCCAATCATGAGGCATATTAATTGATAACGCATAATGGTTAAAGACCACAAGTAACCAGGACATTACATATTTCATATCCTAGCCACAGTGTTATGTCTCGACCCCAGACCCAGTTTGCAGCTAGGCCTGTGTTATGTCTCTTTGTGGCCTAGGATATGAAGATACATGATAACAGTGAGAAACTCAATTTGCAATAAATTATTACATTTCATGTTCAATATAAAGCTTAATTCATACAGATTTCTTTCAGGGTTATTCGGCCAGGTGTGTGTGTGTGTGTGTGTGTGTGTGTGTGTGTGTGTGTGTGTGTGTGTGTGTGTGTGTGTGTGTGTGTGTGTGTGTGTGTGTGTGTGTGTGTGTGTGTGTGTGTGTGTGTGTGTGTGTGTGTGTGTGTGTGTGTGCGTGCATGCGTTCTTTTAAAGAACATGCGATAATAATTATCCATAGGAACTTGGATGACACATCCCCGCCAATAAGGCACGGCTACTATCTGTATCTGCTCCTTATGCTAGTACATCTTTTCCCTTCTGTATGTGTTGAACATATTTTTTAATTCATTGCTTAAATCAGTTGGCGGTTATTGACAAAACCAGGACAAAACCATATCATATGGCTTTATGCTATTCCCACCCTGGACGCTTAATTCCAGGATAGTTTTTACGCGCTAGACATTCAATTCCACATGTGGTTTTCTGTTTAAACTAACCCTGAAAAACCATGTTTGGACTTAAAAAAAAAAATTCTTTGACGATCAGCTTGCTTGTGGTTTTTGTTTTAAAAAAAGCCATGCCTTTTCCTCAGGAACTCTGAGGTTCAATGTATAAAGGCTGCTGTTACAGTGACGAGAGCAATCAGCTGTTTTTGAAAGAATGATTGGTGTATCAATGCAATTAATACACAATGTCCAGTGCTTCTGCCTGTTCTTTTAATTGTACTCCCATGCTTGCCTCAGCATCCTTTGTGGTTTGCATGAGCGTACCACCAGGGTCTCCACATGACCTATGCTGAGAGTTGTGGTGAGCATGTGCATCTTGCAACGTGTTGTCCTGGTGTGTTTGAAAGCTACACTAGGCAACGTGCTGTCCTGGTGTGTTTGCAAGCTACACTAGGCAATGTGTTGTCCTGGTGTGTTTGCAAGCTACACTAGGCAACGTGCTGTCCTGGTGTGTTTGCAAGCTACACTAGGCAACGTGTTGTCCTGGTGTGTTTGCAAGCTACACTAGGCAACGTGTTGTCCTGGTGTGTTTGCAAGCTGCACTAGGCAACGTGCTGTCCTGGTGTATTTGCAAGCTACACTAGGCAACGTGCTGTCCTGGTGTGTTTTCAAGCTACACTAGGCAACGTGATGTCCTGGTGTGTTTGCAAGCTACACTAGGCAACGTGCTGTCCTGGTGTGTTTGCAAGCTACACTAGGCAACGTGTTGTCCTGGTGTGTTTGCAAGCTACACTAGGCAACGTGTTGTCCTGGTGTGTTTGCAAGCTACACTAGGCAACGTGCTGTCCTGGTGTGTTTGCAAGCTACACTAGGCAACGTGCTGTCCTGGTGTGTTTGCAAGCTACACTAGGCAACGTGATGTCCTGGTGTGTTTGCAAGCTACACTAGGCAATGTGCTGTCCTGGTGTGTTTGCAAGCTACACTAGGCAACGTGTTGTCCTGGTGTGTTTGCAAGCTACACTAGGCAACGTGTTGTCCTGGTGTGTTTGCAAGCTGCACTAGGCAACGTGCTGTCCTGGTGTGTTTGCAAGCTACACTAGGCAACGTGCTGTCCTGGTGTATTTGCAAGCTACACTAGGCAACGTGCTGTCCTGGTGTGTTTGCAAGCTACACTAGGCAACGTGTTGTCCTGGTGTGTTTGCAAGCTACACTAGGCAACGTGTTGTCCTGGTGTGTTTGCAAGCTGCACTAGGCAACGTGCTGTCCTGGTGTGTTTGCAAGCTACACTAGGCAACGTGCTGTCCTGGTGTATTTGCAAGCTACACTAGGCAACGTGCTGTCCTGGTGTGTTTGCAAGCTACACTAGGCAACGTGTTGTCCTGATGTGTTTGCAAGCTACACTAGGCAACGTGCTGTCCTGGTGTGTTTGCAAGCTACACTAGGCAACGTGTTGTCCTGGTGTGTTTGCAAGCTACACTAGGCAACGTGTTGTCCTGGTGTGTTTGCAAGCTACACTAGGCAACGTGTTGTCCTGGTGTGTTTGCAAGCTACACTAGGCAACGTGTTGTCCTGGTGTGTTTGCAAGCTACACTAGGCAACGTGTTGTCCTGTGTGCAAGCTACACTAGGCAACGTGCTGTCCTAGTGTGTTTGCAAGCTACACTAAGCAACGTGCTGTCCTGGTGTGTTTGCAAGCTACACTAGGCAACGTGTTGTCCTGATGTGTTTGCAAGCTACACTAGGCAACGTGTTGTCCTGGTGTGTTTGCAAGCTACACTAGGCAACGTGTTGTCCTGGTGTGTTTGCAAGCTACACTAGGCAACGTGTTGTCCTGGTGTGTTTGCAAGCTACACTAGGCAACGTGTTGTCCTGGTGTGTTTGCAAGCTACACTAGGCAACGTGTTGTCCTGGTGTGTTTGCAAGCTACACTAGGCAACGTGTTGTCCTGGTGTTTTTGCAAGCTACACTAGGCAACGTGTTGTCCTGGTGTGTTTGCAAGCTACACTAGGCAACGTGTTGTCCTGTGTGCAAGCTACACTAGGCAACGTGCTGTCCTAGTGTGTTTGAAAGCTACACTAAGCAACGTGCTGTCCTGGTGTGTTTGCAAGCTACACTAGGCAACGTGTTGTCCTGGTGTGTTTGCAAGCTACACTAGGCAACGTGTTGTCCTGGTGTGTTTGCAAGCTACACTAGGAAACGTGTTGTCCTGGTGTGTTTGCAAGCTACACTAGGCAACCTGGTGTGTTTGCAAACTACACTAGGCAACGTGCTGTCCTGGTGTGTTTGCAAGCTACACTAGGCAACGTGCTGTCCTGGTGTGTTTGCAAGCTACACTAGGCAACGTGATGTCCTGGTGTGTTTGCAAGCTACACTAGGCAACGTGCTGTCCTGGTGTGTTTGCAAGCTACACTAGGCAACGTGTTGTCCTGGTGTGTTTGCAAGCTACACTAGGCAACGTGTTGTCCTGGTGTGTTTGCAAGCTGCACTAGGCAACGTGCTGTCCTGGTGTGTTTGCAAGCTACACTAGGCAACGTGCTGTCCTGGTGTATTTGCAAGCTACACTAGGCAACGTGCTGTCCTGGTGTGTTTGCAAGCTACACTAGGCAACGTGTTGTCCTGATGTGTTTGCAAGCTACACTAGGCAACGTGCTGTCCTAGTGTGTTTGCAAGCTACACTAGGCAACGTGTTGTCCTGGTGTGTTTGCAAGCTACACTAGGCAACGTGTTGTCCTGGTGTGTTTGCAAGCTACACTAGGCAACGTGTTGTCCTGGTGTGTTTGCAAGCTACACTAGGCAACGTGTTGTCCTGGTGTGTTTGCAAGCTACACTAGGCAACGTGTTGTCCTGGTGTGTTTGCAAGCTACACTAGGCAACGTGTTGTCCTGGTGTGTTTGCAAGCTACACTAGGCAACGTGTTGTCCTGGTGTGCTTGCAAGCTACACTAGGCAACGTGTTGTCCTGTGTGCAAGCTACACTAGGCAACGTGCTGTCCTAGTGTGTTTGCAAGCTACACTAAGCAACGTGCTGTCCTGGTGTGTTTGCAAGCTACACTAGGCAACGTGTTGTCCTGGTGTGTTTGCAAGCTACACTAGGCAACGTGTTATCCTGGTGTGTTTGCAAGCTACACTAGGAAACGTGTTGTCCTGGTGTGTTTGCAAGCTACACTAGGCAACCTGGTGTGTTTGCAAACTACACTAGGCAACGTGCTGTCCTGGTGTGTTTGCAAGCTACACTAGGCAACGTGCTGTCCTGGTGTGTTTGCAAGCTACACTAGGCAACGTGTTGTCCTGGTGTGTTTGCAAGCTACACTAGGCAACGTGCTGTCCTGGTGTGTTGTATAGGCAACATGCTGTGTGCAACACTATGGATTTCTAGTAAAACACCAGTAAACCATATTTTCCCTCGACTCATCGCATACTTAGGCACGAATAGTTA
The DNA here is from genome assembly GCA_963681505.1 of Eunapius fragilis. Lineage (NCBI taxonomy): Eukaryota > Metazoa > Porifera > Demospongiae > Spongillida > Spongillidae > Eunapius > Eunapius fragilis. The sequence goes on from OY811972.1 coordinate 895,334, forward strand.
CGCATGGAGGATCCACTGTGGTTGTTTATAACGCGTGGTTTATCGAATAATGTCTATAACTCGAATTGGAAGTTGATTTCCCCGATGGTTTACCTGTGCTACCGACTATAATGCACAGAATCCCTCCATGTGTAGTAACATCATTCATTCGGCAGCGGCACAAGAGGCGCCCGCCGCCTGCGCTCAGGTTTCGACGAATACCGTTGAAAAAGCGGGCATGTGGCATGCTTACGTCACATTTTACTATAAAACACTCTACCTCGGTTATTGATTCCCATGCACTACATAGAGTTCTGAGGACATGCTTTTGCAGGGACTACTCGTGCTGCTAGTAGCCCTCTCTGTAAAAGGCGCCACTGGTAAATTGCATGACTTAATGATCACTATATTATAATATATAATGTACTGTATATATGGAACTTGACATATTCCAACTGTGATTTATACGTACACAGAGTCTACCGGGGATCGAAACCACGGCCAGTTCTCACCTCTTGTTGATCCGTACGCCCCCGAAGATCCCAACAATTATTTTCCAAATTTTTTTTGCGATCTGAATAGCGACGAATATGGGAGGCCTTACAACGGCCCGTTCGACCAGTTGGTGCCTCCGAATATGGTGTTTCCAAAGTTCCCAATTCCCAAGCCAAACTTGGTGACCTTGAAAAAACCCGCTCGCAAGTTAAACGCTCTGGGAACGACGATCGATCAGTTCAGGGACATTTGCGGGAATCTAGTGATGTCGAATGAATGTGGCACTAAATCAGGTAATGCGAAACCTTATATATAGACTAGACTCGACAAACACTACCGCGACGAAAATATACATGATATGCGGCCTGTCATATGGGGCAATTGTGTGAATCACCGTACGATGTAATTAAAGTCTGCACTGATATAATATATACCGCTAGCTGAATTACGTCGATATCCATGCATGCGTGTACTATCGTCCCGCGATTGCGCGTATTTGTATGCATCATTCAGTAAACTTGATGTGGGCATGTATATATACTGCTGCGCACGAACTTAATTTGATGCGCGCCTTGCTTCTTTCCCAAAGAAACCTGCAGTGGATCTGGCACACAATATGACGCATGCGGACGACGTTGTACCTGCTCCAATGGCGTTCTTGTGAACTGCTGCCGTGTGAGAAAGGAATGGCGCTCCCTCCCGAAGGAAGAGAAGTGTGACTACATACAAGCCGTCTTAACAGCTAGTACAGACGATCGGTATGAGAGTTGTTACGCTGCGCTTGTTGATATACACAAAACGTATTTCACTTCGGGCATTCATGATCAAGAAATCTTTCTTCCCTGGCACCGTTGGTACATACTCACATTGGAGAACCTCCTACGGAAGATTAACTGCAAAGTCACAGTACCGTACTGGGATTGGAGCGTCGAATCGCACGATTTTCCTAACTCTGTCGTTTGGGATGCGACATGTGGCTTTGGTGGGGACGGTGATAGGTCCGACAATATTGTCCATACGGGTCCATTCGGCTACCCTAATTGGGCACAGCCGGCGAACGGCCAGCCACTGAGGAGGAGGTTCAGAGGGCCATTCCATGATGCAGCCGAGGTGGCCACAATACACAAGTACACCGTGGATGAGTTCAATTCGTGGCACATTGGTATCCAGGTAACACTGCACAATAGCGGGCACGGCGTCATAGGTGGAACAATGGCATCCCAAGAGTCCTCCAACGATCCCATATTCTTCCTTCACCACGGGTTCATAGACAAGCTGTGGGCCGATTGGCAGCAGAAAGGCCCTGAGTACCTGAACCTTCCCCGGTATGCCCAAAGCGACAAGACCATGCTTGGAGGGGCGACGCCGAAACAAGTGTACAACTTGGTTAATCAGCCAGGCTGCGTAAAGGTGTGTGTCCAGGGCAATCCTAGACCATTCGTGTTCGCTCCACCGACCCTGCACAGTATGTTTCGGTCACAGCTGACCTCCTCGGTACAGCCGGCCTCGTACGTACCCACGTGCACTCAGGATATGGCTTCCAGTGACTATTCGCCGCTGAAATTGGCTGCCCTCTATCACAGACCAATTCCGAAACTGAGCGAGGAGACATTCAAACTGTTCAACACTCCCCCAAAGGACATCTTGATGGCGGAGAAGATGCACGCACTACTGAACAATTACGACGAGCTAATTAAGGCGCTGGGAGAGAGCGGCTACTCCGCTGGTAAGCCAGCTATAGACCAGCCACGTAGCGGTAGTTTGGGTCTAGAGGGATACCTGTTCCGTGCCATGCTCTCTAATGCGACGGCTGATGGTTCGCCCGCCAAACATCAGTTTGGTGTCGTGTAGTTCTTCTGCCACATTGCACTGCATTGATTAACTGATTCGCGAGTATAGTGAACTTTTACAACATTGCTTGCTGTAATAGAATGAATAGATTATCAGTGCTGTGCATGGAAATTGTTTTAAAAAGATAGAGGACCGATATAAATAACGCGCAATGCCGATGCGCCATCGCGCGGCGTTCGTGAGCTTGCCTGGAAGAAGGGACTTTCCCTAAATCACGTGATTTACAGCTCATTAAATCAGTTATAGTTTATTTGGTGGTTCCTTATTACGTGGATAACTGTGAGCTAATACCCGTTGTAATTGGTGCTCCCTGGGAAGAAGAGTGCTGTACTTACCTCTTGGGCATGGTTTGTTGACATGTGGATTTGCATCCGAGGTTTCTCACATGCTACAGCATGGATAGAACGTTACAAATTAGCGCAAAAGAAGATCTAGAATCTGCAGAAGGCCAAGGCACTGAGAAAAAAAAACTGATGGAGAAGTGTATATATACCTGTTGTATGCCTTAACTTGTATGGATTCTAGATCGATTGCCCGTGTTAATTAGGTGTAGCTTCCAATCTCTCTATATATTATTTCTGGTTGTATAGAGGGGTTGCACCCCGAGAAGGTTCACATACGTTACTCACTGGCACGGGGGAGGGGGGTTACGTTGCATTCAAAAACCTACGGCTAATTACCTAACAACGAAGCCATTTTGTTCTTAGTTACCACTTACGGCTTTGTACTTCGTTACTGCTTCACGTGGCATTTACAACAATGATAAGATTAGTATTGGTATTCCATGCTCTACCAAAAGATGTTCAAAACACTTGATACCACAGTTTCTTAGCGCTCCTGGAAAATCGCATATACGATTGTGGTAAGGGTGGGAAAAGGCCTTAATTGGTCTGAACTATCCACCAGAGGTAACTGCTAAAGCTTTAGTGTACACTTCGTAGATAAGGTGCCACAACATTTAATAATTAATCGTACTCTAAATTAGAACAAAAGGATTATAACAACCTTTGATATATAGGGTGAAACACAAAACCCAAACACTGAACAGAGTTTAGTTTTCTTTCTTTTTTGTTCTCAATTATGTATACTGAAAAGTTGACATTTAATGATACGGAGTCAGAATATGGCGGCAATAATATAAGTTTTAGGCGGTTGGCTATTTAGCATGCGGGCGGGGACATGGCCTAATATATAGCATGTTTACAGGTGTATTCACGAGTAGTCTTCCAAGCCACCAAAGTAGTGGCCATCAAAGAATAGACAAAAATATTGTAGCTCAGTCACCCTATGCAATTTAATTATTGGCATGCGTGCGTCACGAGTTCTGATTATAGAACTCAACATTTCGGAGCGCTCATAAAGACTTTGACTTCATTCCGATGCTATGATGTAAGGTCTGCATGGACACCGAGATTGTAATCATATCCACAATAATGCATAATACAAATGCACCGCTCGCCCGCACCATTATATTTTCAAGGACGGGTGGACGGGAAACTAAAGTCAGTTTGGAGTGGCCTTAAATGGTACAGTGTGTGTGTGTGCTCACGACTGGCTGGTTTATCCATTTGGTGGACGAAGAGACTGTAAATGCTCCAACCTGACTCATGTGAGCCTTTTACCTTTATATAGGAATGTGGCTATACGTCGATCCTCACAAAAGCTATATATAGGATATGGAAATGCGCGTGTATAGCTTCAGCCCTTGCTCGCCCGGCATAATGCCAAAACCCATTTTGGTTGTCTTTACTAGTTCTGTGGCAAGATCCTTATTAAGTAGTTGCATTTTTTATTTTTTATGTACATGTATACTGCTGGAAAGGCTGCAGTGAAAGCATCCATCCCTGATAAATATATGTAGGTTTGTGAGGATATGTATAAAACCTAAACTACAAAGATACAATGAGTTACCTAGGTGAGTGATGTATTCTTGGGCATGAGTCCTCCCCATTATATATACAGATGATGACAGAGCTGCTGTGTTTGATTGCAACAACACTATAGGTTTAATTAATGTACCTCTAATGTTCTGTTACATGATTTCCAATAAATGCCCCTCCATGCTACTGCTGTCAACTTACATGAAAGGTTTGAAGGAGGGACTTGATCTTGTTCTCATGTATGCATTGTACAGTTGTGCCCATGTTTCCTTGTTGGATAAGGCGACAGACCACTGAATCTGAACAGCAAGGGCAGATGCGTCTGTACCAGAAGCTGTTCCCTGCACTAAGCATCATGTACACACCAGAATATTACATGATAGCTGGGCTCGTTGGATCAAGAGACTTTTGGTGTATATGGCACATAAGAACATCTCAGCAACAGAAAGGGCTGGTTGTTCATTTGAAGAGATGTTGGACAAGGTTCTTATTCTGTGCTATTTTCATGGACTGTTTTCCAGGAAACATGTATAATGCTGAAGTCTTTATAATTACAATGTTTTTAACTTGCAATTGTCAGCAGAACATAAGCCTCAAGTGCTTCATCAGCATGCCCCATTGTATAATTTGGCATGCCGAAAGGTTTTGGGGTCACTAATTGTTGAATGCATTCAGTGTACAGTCATGCATGTGCCTTTCCTTCCCTTTCGTCATCTATCTATGATCCAACCAACACGTGCGCACAAAGTAAGAACCAGATTGCGTGTCACGGACCAGAAATCCACTCAGGACAGCCACATACAATGTTATCCCCGACAACTTATTACCGCTAGCCACATTGCTTTTATGACGTACACTTGGTTGCTAGGCTGGTTGCCACGGAGATGTATTTAAAATACCGTAAGTTTCTATTTAACAACTAAATGCCTCTTAAAAACGGCCATGCACGTACGGCACGCATTTTCATACAACTATGGCTCAAGCTTCAGCCGGGCACCTTATCTGTTGGCTCGTCTTCCTCGTTCTCTGTGATGCCCAGCCAAGGACGTCAAGTACAATTTTTACTAAAACGTATAGTCAGCGTACTTCAAGTAAGCAAGCAGCGCCCACATACTGTGTGCAGGCGCGATCGACACGTGCGGTGTATATTAGCGTTTGCAGTTTGTTTAAATATTCGGGCAAATGCCCGCAACGGCAGTGCATTGTAACATGTGACCAGCGTAGATTTGAACTTTACCAATTAAATGAAATGCCCCACGGTTACGAATTTATCACCGATCACTCTCGCCCCCAACACCTACGCGTGTCGCTGATGCGGTAGTTCTAGCAAGGTGGGATTTCACAATCATACAGGGCCATTATTATAGGCAACAGTTCCATGTTTTGTTTTCCTATGCCACGTGTTTGCTCGCGGTACTCTGTGGTCCGAACGCGTGCATACACATACACAGATACGTGTTGTGTGTGTGTGTGTGTGTGTGTGTGTGTGTGTGTGTGCGTGCGTGCGTGCGTGCGTGCGTGCGTGCGCGCGCGCGCAAACAGATATAAGATGCTGCCTCGACCTCTTGATCTTTTTACCCACCGCCATTATCTCTGACGAAAAACCATAATCCAATTGGATCCCTACTATGGGATACCCATGCTAAAGTGATAAGGTGCATAATTAGCAGATCTACCAAGTACGCGTTGGCATTCCTCCACGGCCTAGCCCCTGGTAACTGCTGCTGTGAAAACACGTGTTCCTGGCGTACGGGAATTAAATTTTAAAATGTCGCGCGTCGTAGGCACGCTTGGAGCGCATGTTCGCTAACATAGTGACACTTGTTCCGAACACGCGTGTTGCTACGCGCACACACCACCTGTGGTCCAGCTGATTAACACGTAACGCGTTACCATCTGTCGACATACCGTGGACCACATGCTTCTTGCTTGTCAGTGGTACACATATTATCGAATGCGCGGTTTCCGAGTTCCGACCACAAGTAAAATTTCCCCCCTTCCACAAAAAAAATATCGGTAGCGCAGGTGGCGTATGATAGCAATCTAATTAAACTGTTATCTATGCCACCGATCGAGGGGGTCATTTCACAGACCATGCAAGCGGGAAAAGTCTTGCAAACAACAGCTGAATAAACTACATTCGCAGCAGTCTGGGGACCTGAGTGATCGGTTTTGCCATGGTGGTGTGGTGTGTGTGTGTGTGGGGGGGGGGGGAGGCAGCATCAGCTGAAGGTCAAAGTGTTGCTAGGTTACTCTACCCTACCTCTTATTACAGATTATTCCAAGTATGTAGAACTGTCGCTATCAACGAAACCTTACTTCCTGAGCAAGCTGAACTTTGATGCCATTCCTGGAAAGATAGTCATTGGAGCCGTGTAAGCAAAGATTACTATAATATTACTATAATATGCAAAAGATTATACTATGTTCAAGTAGTGTAGCATATAATGTTCACTAATTGCCTCTGTGTGTGTGTGAGTGCATGTGTGAGTGTGTGTGCATGTGTGTGTGTGTGTGTGTGTGTGTGTGTGTGTGTGTGCATGTGTGTGTGTGTGTGTTTACTTCTCTTTAAAAACAAAAGCATTAAACTGAAAATTTATGTAGCTTCATGTGTACACACCATCCTCCATTTGGTGTTGGGGCGAGGTTATTTGACAGTAAACAATTATATTGATTTTGTAGAGACTGGCTGTACGTCCTAAATCAGGACCTGACTTTGGTAGGGCGATTAAGCCTACCACCAACAGCCTCCATTGCAGGATGTTCAGCTGCCGTTGGATACAATCCAGTGAGGTCCATCATTATGTTGGTCCAAAAACCACACCTCTTTCCTCCCTCCTCCCCAGGACTATGTGTGCAGGAACCACATCCGTGTGTTCTCCTCCAGTCCCACTGACCCCACCAGACTGGTGGTGTGTGGGAGTGAGGCTGCTGGGACGCCATCTTGTAGGGCAGTTAATGTAAGTTGTTTAAACTGGTTATGAATTACATCATCGTTGATACCATAATACACTTTCCCTATAGACATCCAACTTGACCAGCTTCACAACTGTAGCAGCAGCAAGTGGTATGGTCGCCATCAGTCCTGCCTTTTATGGAAGTGGGATTGCCTATAATGGTACGCAAATGTGGTGTGCTATATATGGAGCAGGATAAAAAGAAATCATTTTCTAGTATTGTCAATCTGGCCATTTCCCTTTGTCGAAAATCGGTCGTAGGGTTAAGGAAAGGTATGCTTATGCATAGAGATATATCTAAATAATGGTTTCAGTATTTATGGGTATCAAAAGGTAAAACAGTATTGTCTCTAGTTAGTGTATCATGGAAGTCATAAGATATGTATCCATGTTGGCACTGGTGCCTCTGGTGGTGATCTGTATACAGGTCACCCCTGGGTACCTTGTGTTAGGGGGATCCTCCTGTGGTTATAACCCGATGTGTTGGGGGTGCGATTAGACTATGTAAGGATTAGACACCAGATGCAGCAGAATACATTACGTGCCCACATGTGCGGCATCAAGGTTCATAACAGGTGTGTTGGTGGTTAAGGAACAAATCCAGAGTTGGCAACAATATTCTTGCCATAGTTCATTTGCCTGCAACCCATGAGGTAACGGATTTGAAACACTATAACTGAGATAACAGATGTGGTAGCTACACCACAAATCTAACCATTATGTTTTTTCCAACACCTGTCATATACAACACCTGTCATAATAATGCTATCTCTTGCTGGACTATACTACTTCTGTTCCCTCTCTCCAGTGACTAACCCAAGGGGTATCAACTTCTTTGCTGTCTCTACTCTCAATTTGAATGCCTCTGATGCTGGTCTATTCTTCCTCACTGTCAACTACACAAATCCTACAGACCCTAACTCACTCAAAACAGTACTGCAGCTGCGTACAAACAGCATTGCCAATTTCAAATGTATGTTCAATGACTATCATCATATGTTGGTCTGACCCAATGATGTCCCTTCCAGCCCCTGTGTTTGTGGACACCTATAAGGCCAACTATCCTCCCAGGACAGCTGTACTGCCTGGAGTACGTGATCCCATCAATCCTGATGAACACAAGTACTTCTTTGTCTTCATGAGAGATGTTGATAACACAAATGTAAGTGTAGCTCTCAAAGGCAGCTATTATTACTTCATCACAATGGGGTGAGTACGGAGTTAATGATACCAGTACATTGTCACTATTCTCTTTTCAGTGATGATTTTATTTTGTAAGATTGCTTCTTGTTGGCAATATTTGATAGGTCTTAATACTTATGGATTGTACAGTACATAGAGCTGTTGACATCGCTTGCCCACGCCCACGCCTTGCTAATATATCTAATTAGGTTACGTTGGGGCTTGAATTGGGTCCTTGGGTTTAGACGTCTTACATAATATATTCTAATATGTCATTGCCAATAGCAATTATATTTAGAATGACAACCATTACAAAATGATATTATTGTACATTGCACCTCAAGTCTAGAGTGATGTGTCTCTCTCAATTTCTTTTTTAGACCATCATAAGTCAAGTTGTCCGTGTCTGTCAGGTCAGTAAGCCTTATCTGAGGGCCTTGAGGGGCAGTAATTAGACTACCTCTTACCTCTTACTGCAGAATGATCCAGGGAACAGTACTGACAATGCCCCACTCACCCTGGTGAAGGCACGTATTGACTGTCTCAGTGCCACATACTCCACCTCATACAATGCCATCAGTAAGTTGTCACACATAGTTCTGATGTGTCATGCGTGGTATGTAAGAGATCTGTAGTAAGAAATACCACCTGTGATTCCATAACCTATCAACAGCTGGTGCTGCATTCAACCAGATGGGACGTTATTATCAGAATGGAGATTGGGTACTGTTCATGTACGGAGCCTTCACTACCAACATAGGGTTAGTGTACACTTACACTATATCAACGTTGGGTTAGTGTGAGTGTCATAGGTGTTTTAGAGGAGGGGTTAGTGTGAGCGTCAGAGGTGTGTCCTCAGAAGGAAGCTTCAATTGATGATATCACAGAGCAGTTATGCCAAAGCATTTGTATGGCACCGCCATGTATACACATCATCTTAATAATTCAATAGAAATTGTGGGGAATTTCAACGTGTATTTTCTGTGAATGCTCAACATTACAGTGGTATACACAAGCAAATATTTATACGTATTGGTTCCATTGTCCCCACCACCATAACCACCACGTCATGGTCACCTTCACATCATGATCACCTCTACATCATGATCACCTTCACATCATGATCCCCTCCATCATCATCACCTTCACATCATGATCACCTTCACACCATGATCACCTTCACATCATGATCACCTTCACATCATGATCACCTTCACACCATGATCACCTCCATCATGATCACCTTCACATCATGATCCCCTTCACATCATGATCACCTTCACATCATGATCACCTTCACATCATGATCACCTTCACATCATGATCACCTTCACATCATGATCCCCTTCACATCATGATCACCTTCACATCATGATCACCTTCACATCATGATCACCTTCACGTCATGATCACCTTCACACCATGATCACCTTCACGTCATGATCACCTTCACACCATGATCCCCTTCACATCATGATCACCTTCACACCATGATCCCCTTCACATCATCACCTTCACATCATGATCACCTCCACATGTCACTAATGCCAACATCACGTCCTCTCCCACAGGGGTGAAGATGTTTCAGCCGTGTGTGTCTACCCAGCCAACAACAGTGTGAATGACATGACTGATGCCAATGGGAGGAACGGTGGTGTTTTTGATATCTTCAGGACTCTACTGCAGAATCCTAACACTGGTATACAGACTACATCTGGTTATGTGGAGGTGAGCATTAAATAGATATATAGGAATGTAGGTATTTGGTCTGTGGTGATGCATGTGGCTGATATGATATTTCTAATTAGTGCACACCGGGTGGAAATGCAGCAAGACCAGACTACACCTACACAGACACTGTCAATACCATCACCCAGATTGGTTCTGAACCACTGACAGTGATCAGTGGTGTTAGTGTCACCAAGATTATACTGGACCAGACCTGTGTGGTCACAAACAACATGACTACCAGAACCTGTGTGATGCAAGATGTGCTCTTTTTGGGAACAGGTGTGTGTGGTGGGAGTGGCCTGGGTACATACTCAAATGAATAAATATCTTGATAGTTGATAATATCTTGATAGTTGAGGGAGACATGTCAGCATGTGTGGGAGACATGTCAGCATGTGTGGGAGACATGTCAGCATGTGAGGGAGGCATGTCAGCATGTGTGGGAGACATGTCAGCATGTGAGGGAGGCATGTCAGCATGTTCACTAACATTGACATAACCTCCTAACAGCTGTGGGTACCATACTGAAGGTTGCCTTTGGTTACCTCAATGGAGTCGTGTTTTCCGTTGTATCAGAGGAGATGAAGGTACATGTACTGCTTTTTGTGTTTCTATTTAAAATGTGTTCTCACCTTACCACTCCTTACACATGTGTTGGGTACACCCTTCATGTGAGGGTGTATATGTATCCACACACCTGTTTTGACCTCGGACCCACCAATGTGAGGTCATCACCTGTTTTGACCCCGGACCCACCAATGTGAGGTCATCATAAACAACCATATTTCATCCATGAAAGATCCTCTTGTTCACCCATGTGGTGTCATCTTGACCCAGTGTTTACCCATGTGGTGACATCTTGACCCCAGAGTTCACCCATGTGGTGTCATTTGACCCCAGTTTTCACCCATGCGCGGTGTCAGCTTGACCCCATTATTCACTCGTGTAGTGTCATCTTGATCCATTGTTCACCCATGTAGTGTCATCTTGACACCATGTGGTGTTAGGAGGCTATGGACATCTTGACCCCATTGTTCACCCATGTGGTGTCATCCTGACCCCAGATTGTTTGCCCATATGCAGTATGCATGTTTAGTCATGTCACCACATTGCTTGCTGTTTCACACACAGTTCGATGACTGCTCCAGTGTGAGGCAGGTGGACATACAACTGCAGGTAGGCAGAAACGTTTTTGGTGGCTGGGTGTGGTTTAGTGTGGTGGGTGTGGCTTCACTTCTATTACTCCAGGGAGGAGTGAAGTACCTCTATGTGAACACTGACACCTCCATCTACAGACTACCACTTCAGAGGTGCACTAGATACCTCAGCTGCAGGTGAGGAGGTGGGGGTGGTGGGAGTGGTTAGATAACACCCAGTGTCAATTTTGGCAAGACGCATAATTTGGCTGCCTGTGTGTATGCAAGCGTAATGGGCTGTTATGGGATTAGCATTCCACTGAATAGCAACCTCCAGCCAAAGCTTCACAATAGCACAGCCCTTTTCCCACTCACCTTTCCCACACCCTTCCCACCACACTAGGGGTCATATCACCTTCGTGTAGGGGTCATATCACCTTCGTGTAGGGGTCATATCACCTTCACGTAGAGGTCATATCACCTTCAAGTAGGGGTCATATCACCTTCACGTAGGGGTCATATCACCTTCGTGTAGCCTTCTCGTAGGAGATCACAAAGAGGATATCATATGAGGGTTCATATGAGGATATCATATGAGGATATCATATGAGGGTTCATATGAGGGTTCATATGAGGGTTCATATGAGGGTTCATATGAGGGTTCATTGTGGACGTATGGCTTAGGAGGAGCATCAAAGCCTGTCTTAGCATTGGCTTCTCATGGTTCCTTACAGTAGAGGCTTAAGGGAAATGTTCGGTTCTCATCATATTCTGAATGAAAGTGCTCCATAGATGTCTCCTTCTTTGGTAGCTCCATACCTTGCTTGCCTGCTGGCTGCAGGCAGTTATGTGTGGCACTGGTGGGAGATGTAATAGGGTTCATTATGTGTTATGTAATGTTACATAATGCAGCCTCTGCATGCAATACCTCCACTTTGGCATGAGGTAATCACTTGGGAGTACACCTCCAATATTAGGATTGTCTCATGTGATCCTTCTCCAAAATACAGTACCTGTGTGGCCTCCAGAGACCCATACTGTGTGTGGAACTCTTCTCTGTCCCAGTGTGTGGTGTCTTCTATAGTACCCACCATGTCCAATGGTTCAGCATCAGTACCCAATGGGTGAGTTTGTACAAAGTAACTTACCACACTGAGCTAACTGTTCCATCTTATGATCAGTATCTACCAGAACATCCATACAGGAGTTGATAGCAGTTGCCCAGGTTACTGCTCTGAGTACCATAAGGTCATCATCACACTACACTTATTCTCTCCATGCAGCACTTCCATTGAACATCCCCAGTTCCATCTTGTATCTTTCACAACCTGCCTTTATTGGATCCAGTGTGTCTCTTCAGTGCATCCCCAGTGATGGACAAAATGGAGCCACCATCGCCAGCTACCAATGGGTTAAAGATGGAATGGTCCTCACTGATGGAGGGAGGGTGACAGGGACCACCCAGTCCACCCTCTCCATTGCCAGCGTAACACTACTGGACCAGGGAATGTACCAGTGCAGTGCTACCAATGTTGATGGTGTCAGTAGTGGTCTGTCCAACACTGTGCAAGTATCAGTCAGTGGTATGTAGAGACATGCCTTAATTATTTGTACTAATCATCAAATCCTCCATCTTTTTAGATGTCATGGTAACCAGTCAACCTCTGAACCAGACCAATGTATTGCCTGGCCGTACAGCCAACTTCACCATTACTGCAGCCGGAGCTGGTTCATTCTCATACCAATGGCAGTATGGGAATGGGACCAACCTACTACCAGGGGGAAGATACCAGGGCATCACCACACCCACCTTGGTCATCTCCCCTGTGGTGGTAGAGGACAACAACAGTGTGTATGTATGTAGAGTGACCAGTCCATCTGGGAACACCACAACTACCCAACCAGCTTATCTGACACTTGGTGAGCTGAGTTATATCATTAGGCACACAGCGTGTGAAGGATATGGTCAATGTCACATCACATTGATGAGGTGGTTGTCTTATCATAGTCATTGATAAAGTGGTAGTCATTAATAAGGTAGGTTGTCATATCATGGTCAGACGTTACACCATACTTGATGCCATGGTCACCTTATCAAGTGGATCATTACATCAGATTAGTGGGTGGCAATTCTGTTCTAATGACAGGGTGGGCATTGCATCAGATTAGTGGGTGGCAATTCTGTTCTAATGACAGGGTGGGCATTGCATCAGATTAGTGGGTGGCAATCCTGTTCTAATGACAGGGTGGGCATTGCATCAGATTAGTGGGTGGCAATCCTGTTCTAATGACAGGGTGGGCATTACATCATACAAGTAGGTGGGCCCAATCGTCTCCTTACATATACCTGACGTTGTGGAAGCTGTAGGTGATGGTGGAGGGGTGATTTTGGTATGTGGAGAATAGCAGTAAAGTCAGAAGGTGCAGTCCTCGTGGTTTATTCAATTGAACCAGTAACACCGCTATTAGCTGCTCTATGTAGCCACAGTGCTAACAAGATTAAACTTACTCAGTTCTGAATTGTGTTCTGTCATATCAATGCTTAGACTTAGTGTGTAATTAAAAATAGTCAACAAAGGGAGTGATATGACATCATCTGTCTATTGGAAGTCTTTTTACCATGTGCAAAAGATAATATAGATTATTGAAACACTGTTCTTGGCTCATTCCAAGCATATTAATAACTGTTTGATCTGCTTTTGTGTAGGGTCCACTCCATCAAGTGCTTTGAGCCACACGCCCAACCTTGTGGGAATCGCTGTCATGGCGTTATTGCTGCCTCTATTTTTAGTTGTGTTATAATGATACTTTGCATCTCACCCCATCACCATCACATGAACCCATCACCATCACATGAACCCATCACTATCACATGAACCCATCACCATCACATGAACCCATCACCATCACATGAACCCATCACCATCACATGAACCCATCACCATCACATGAACCCATCACCATCACATGAACCCATCACCATCACATGAACCCATCACCATCACATGAACCCATCACCATCACAATTTTTTATACCAGTATTTATTGCAGCAAGAATATTCTATTGACATGGTCTCTGCATATTCCATTGCTTCTCTGAAGTTTGATTACAATCTGAACGAAATCAAATTACATGGGCATGTTTGAGTGTGGCCCCTCCTCCCCAGGAATCGGCCACACACCCCACGATGGGCCGCAGACAGGGGACGGAGGGACAGGGTGACTGGTATTGCAGTATTTCGGCACATCTCTGTTGGGGGGAGGGTGGTTTTGCCGTACAATGCTTCATGTGTGGCGGGCAGATCATTGAGTGACCATTGAAGGAGGGTGTCCTGCCATGTCTAGAACTTGCAAGCATTGAACAACCAATTAAGGAATAAGTATTGGGCCATTTATAGGATACCCAATATTAAGCCTATACATTGTCCTATTTGCAATCGTCTGATTAAAAAAAAGAATTCCAATTCTCTTGGAATGAATATACGCAAATTTTTCACAACTCTTTAAAACTCTTTTGGGCTCCAGGTGAATATTTATACGCACAAACTTCCCCTCCATCCATCTTTGCATGCCAGACATTGTTTCAAAATATTTGCCATTTACAACCCCAACTTGCTGCTGCCGCTATCAAATGCAAGCCACTTTACACAAAAATGCGTAGGGTTTTCAGTAGCGTTAAGGAATTAAAACGATGCGGGGACTTTAATGGGCCAATGATATAAAGTTAATCTCTTGAACAAAAATTTAATTGCAACTTTATTTCTCTACCCATTTATGACCCAGGTAGCTATGGATGGTTGAACATCAGCTATAGATACTCCACATGCACTCCAAAAACGAAGTTTTATTTTTAATGCGGCACTTTTACTGACATCCATATTTTAAAGTCACACTGGACACTAGTACAAAGGAAAAGACTAGAGCCAGTATTTTTGTCGCTCCGGCTCATTATAAATGCATTGACTATTTTTACTAGGTGTATGGAATCAATTCAAGATATTGTCTGACGGGCTTGATCTAATGCAAGTACACGTATGTTAAAATACACCGAAGTTTGCTCGACAATTGCTCGGTGGTGGTACCCCAAATCGCATTACCGTTAGTGTCGTACCCAGACCCTTGTATTACATCACCTATAATCGATCACGAATTAGAGAGAATTGTCACGGCGAATAGATGACCAGCTGTTTATTTCAAATTCTCTGCTCAATTCATCCTCTGTACCCAACAAGGCTCGCTTGTTATCCACCTCTGCTCACTATGCAGGCTCCTGGCAATCTGTGGTCCCTTCTCCCAGTCTAGGCCTCCCACCTGGAGCCTAATGAGTGCCAGATGGTCATTAAATGGTGGCTGGGATTGGATACTTCTGGCCGTTCGACTTGCCCATATTGTCCCCATGCTGCCCTTGCATGACCCACTAGGACATCATGCAGTAACATGTCAACACGGAGGAGATGTTTTGACATGGCAGTGGAAACTTATGGTAACTGGGGTGACGTTGCTCAAGGAACATTCTCCAGGCTTGCATCCCACCTTGCCATCAGCCAGTCCAGGCCAAAGGCATTAGTGATGTCGGACATATACGGCAGGCTTAACTTTCATTTGGTCAAGTCCATTGCTAGGGCGCTCCTAGCAAGAGAACTTCATCCATCCTAACTGCATGTGCATGTAGGAATTATAAATACTAGTGTTTATAGGTTGTTATAAATACGTGTAAATCCAGTACGTACGTACGTGCATTCATTTCCTTATTAATAATATAGTAAATTATTTTTACCAAATACATGCATGTATTAACAAATACATTACAAACAAAAGGACTAACATTACAATAAGTTCTACGGATCTTCCACAGATGATCCTGCTCGAGACAGGAGTGCCCGTGCGTTGGCTTGCATCAAAGTCAGGCTAAGCCTGCCATACAATAGACAGGTAGCATGGGACTTGGAGCAATTTCCCCTGGTGGCTAGGCGAGAGGCAAGGCGTGGTAAAGTTTGCACGGCTTCTGCACCCCAGCACCCATAAGTCTCCACTGCTATGGGGATACATGTCCAGCCTAGCTCTGAGCACTTGGCATCATTAGCATTGTGCTTGCGCATCTCAGCTGCCAGAGCTGCAGATCCATGCACTTGTCACACCCGCTTCCAATAACGTACTTGAATTTAGCGTAGATGTGACAGTCAGATCATAGAGCTGCTGGTTTGCCCAAATCCCTATGAGGGATATAAGGATGTCTGCTGGCCATGTTCTATGTCCTTCATGCCCCAAACCACTTCCTGCTTCAACTTGAGGACCCAAACAGGCCCGTCGGCAAGATTCTAAAAGGACATCCCTGAGCCTGTTGTTCCACGACACCACATTTCCTCCATGCTTGTATGTTAAGGCATGGTGGCCTAAAGGGTCCAAAGCATGGGATGGGCAAAAGGAGCAAACAGGAGTATCAGTATAACAGCAATGCCTAACCACCATTTTACAGCAATCTGGAACTCAGCAGGTTCAAGATGGAGATTGAGCCTGAGGGAAGGAATCACAGAGAGCCATGCAAGCAGCTGCATGTGGTGAAGAAATGGAAAGCGACGTACTTTGTCAGGCAAGGAGACCTTATCTAGCAACACAATCTTCAATTTTGGCAGACAGAGATCTTTGGTGCATCACAACCACTGCATGAAAGTTTGGATTTACAATATATTTACTACTGATGAAATGTGGTGCAAATGTGTTAGTAAATATTGTATATGTGACATCAACATAATAGTAAATATAAAAGATTCATTTACTATAGCGGAAATGTCACATATACAATATTTACATACACATTTGAACAGTAGCAAATATAAACTTTCATACAGTGAACATCAAGATGATCCAACACTAAGGCATCATCAGAGGAGACAAGTTCATCAAAATCCTTGATGGATTCGGCTAGATGCTTGCAAGAAGATGAGCAGACACCAGAAGCACTTAAAGAGGATATGTAAGCAGCTGAACTGTGTTCTGAAAGACTACGGAGCCCAAGACCCCCTCTGCTTAGGCTGAGTTGGGCTTGTTGCCATGCGACATTGGGTGTGTCTATCGCGGTGCATTCAGAAAAACAGCGACGGACATCATCATCAAAGAATTGCAAAGCCTCACCAATTAAGGCTGGAGGGGGGGGGGGGGGGGGGGGTAGATCTAGCAAGGTGCACCAACTTGCAGAAGCCACCACATTGCCTAAGCAGGAGCAGAGCCACATGTGGATCAACAGCACCCACATCCTCCAACTGTTCAAGCAACTTGGAAGCATCTGCACGTTTGTGTGCAAAAAACTTGGCACAAAAGATTATATCTCCAATTGGAGCTCCAAGAATATCAAAATTGAAAAAAAAAAATTTCATTTATAATGTCACGCAGAAATGCCGGTAATTTTCAGGCATTGCATGGATTTAACAATGATTTTTGAACGGCAAAGTACGCGTAGAGGCTATTGCCTCTGAAGAGCGATTTTGCGATAGAACTAACATCTGATGACTCAGAAACGAACATATTTCAGCGTCGTACGATATGGCATCGCTAACCTTTTCGTATAGCTAAAGGCACACCTCTAGCTTGATAGAATAGTAACCGCGCTTAAAACCGACGCGGCCAAAAGGTGTCATTGCTTGCTCTTTAGGTACACTGCAATCTTGGTAAGAGCCACTGTTCGCATGGGGAGGAATTCTTCTTACAACCTTTTTAGTACAATCCAATCGTTAAATACACGAGTAAATTTTACTTTTCAGTGTACACTAGTAAATAAAAAACCTTCTCAATGAGAAAGTTGGTAGGATATAGGATTTGAAGGCAATGGTGGTGTAAAAAGCAAGGAACTGAACAAGGGTCTGTAATAGTAAGGGAAAAAGTCATAGTCCTATATTGCCCACGAACATATAGTGTATGTTACAAACGGGCCGCTAAATATAGGATTATGACATTATCCATTACTATTGCAGACCCTTGTTTCCTTGCTTTTTACACCACTATTGCCTTCAAATCCTATATCTCACCAACTTTCTCATTGAGAAGGTTTGTTATATTGAGTTGGCAGATGCATGGCGTGTCACCCAGTGATGCTCGACATAAAGTGAGCAAGATGTTTGTAGTTAGTTCAAGCACAGTAAAAAGATGGGTTCAAGCATGGGAATCGAATAACAGAACTTGATAAATTATGCACACCACACAATCACATACATGATGTACACATACATGTATAAATAAATGCCTACTGGCATGCAATTGTGCTTTAACAATGAATTTTCATCCATTGGCATTGCTTGGGATATGGGTAGAGCTAGGAAGTGTTTTGTAGCTTCCCTTATGATGATGTCTGTGTTCCTTCTTTAGTGCTTTTATTTGTCAAATACTGCAAATCCATCAGCTTCATTTGTGTATACCTCTATCCACTTCCAGGTGTGGTCAGTATGCAACTGAACTGTTAAATGTTGAGGAGAAAGTGCATACTTTTTTGCTTCTCTCAGTGATGTGATAGAATGGCCACACTGAATGTTGCCTGCAATAGTGCTTAACATATGAGCAGCACATCTCTACGTGCATGCACTCAGGGTGGCACTTTGGACCAAACAGAAGAATGCGTCCCCACCTTCTTCTTGAATTTCAGGGCACACACTCTGGAAGTCGGGTTGAGATGCCAGCAATGCCTTCAGTTCATCACGTCTCAATTTATCAATTCCAAGCAGATCTCTTTCCTGGCAGATTCTCAATGCGCCTTTGGCAATTTTTGATCCATCAGGTCCTGTGAACCACATCTATTGCTGAACCCTCACATACGTGCCAGTACTGGCATCTATGGTATCAAACCAACCAGTTTGGGTCAAAATGGGTTCATGGCCAGAAATGGAGGACATGAGTGAATATGTAAAGTTGTGATAGAGATTTGAGAATTCTGATTTCACCAATAAATTTGTCACATTTCAAAATGATTTATCATGTTTCAAGCCAAGAAATTATTAATTCAAATCAATTAACTAAAACTAATTTTATCAAATTGAATTCCAAACACATTCAATATTCGCTAAAAATCGATCTGATTATAGTATACGTGTATCGTGAAAAGAACATGAAGCATCCATTAACTAAAATCAAGAGAAATAAATTAATTACAACCAAGCATAATTAATTATTTCATAAATGTATGTCATTATGTAATACCTCGCGTCATCTTTTAAATATTGATGTGTCGTCTGCTCACGAGACTTCTGCTCTCGAGAACATTAAAATAGTACGATACATTGTGCCAAACCTCCGTTCTGCTAAAAATAAAAACGATACAGCTACGGTACGCCCACGCTTATGTGGATTGATGCAGCGCAAGTGCGCAAATTAAAATTTCTGCGTGCCAGACTAGTGTATAATAACAACAGGTCCTGATATGTTTTTGTTGTTGCCGAAACACTATATCCTACATGCCATGCGCAAATTTAGTTGAGCGTTTTATTAGTTCCCAGATATAACAAGTCATTTCGTGCATTTCTCACGCGACACAATAGTGGAACTAATTATGATAACCGACTGAATATTTTAACACGAGGGATCGCTACATCCGGCGGGAATGAGAATGGTAGTGGTGTTTTACCGTTTCGTTCGAGTACGTAAGCCAAAGCGTTCGAAGCTATCAAACAGCGCGTGCATGGAGAAATTTCTGTTGTATACATGTAGCTCACTATTATTTCCCCATCTGTATCGTTTTTAATGTGCTGGTGCAATTTGGTCATATCAGCAAAAATCCATAGTGGGTCTTAATAAACGTGGGATTCGGACGAAGTTAAAGCAAGATCCCACAATATACATTTTACCATACAGCAAATGTGTAGTATATGATGCGTTGAAAATAGGAAGGAAGTCCATAGCAGTTGTGTAACGTGTGTGATTACAAGGAGACATTTATGATAAATATACAAAACAAATTTAGGAAAGCGTCATATTGTGCACACATATGAACAGCTACATGTAAAACCCTGAGATAACTGGTTGCTATAACATCAGGTTCACAAAATTGAAAAGTACAGTGGAAAAGCCCGCTACATGTACATGATTATCTGTTGGAATGCATCATTTTGTCACATTCATAGGCCGATGGAAGTTTGAAGGCAAACATTATGATCTCCTGCAGGCAACATCATGCATGCAGAGCTCATTCAAAACAATATATAGTACAGGAGTAACAAGAGAGACAATACATATAGGTCATAAGTACAGACAACCTATAGACCTTATTCACCAGCATGGTCTAGCTGCGGCCAGAGAATCAATTCCTGAACGCGTGTCCATCACAAGTACTCATATATAAAACTAGCAACGTTTTTTAACTACATACACCATGATAACTAGATCCTCGGCTTTCGTACCAGCATACCGTTGCCGTCTTTATGATATACAAGCGGTGACCATTTCAGTTTGCTGCAGATACGTATAGGATATTGGACCACACACCCATCTCCAAGATGATCGTATATATATACTTTGTCCCAGTTTGAAGGGAAGAACTTCTGATCAAAGTCATATATATATATAATTATATATATATATAATTTTTGCCTTGTCCAAATGATGGTCGGGTTCCCTTGCCTTCAAACAAATACCTGAAAGCATCCAAAGGTACTAACAACAGAGGTCAGATTAACAATAATACTCACCAGCCGAAGTAAAGAACTGGTAGTAATACGGAATAGCCGTCTCTATTTCGAGTCGGTACTCCAGCTCAATTAAGGCATCAGCAACTAATTAATGGTGGCGTGCTGTGCCATAAATATAATGTAATTTTGGTGACTCCACCATCGGGCAGTGAGTTGTATGTGCTGAGAAGGAAACCATGCACCATCGACTCGCGATCGGCACATTAACAAGCGCGTCTCTTCGCTGAGATATTGTGGTACAACTATGAAGGCACAACCTATGACACGCGATCGAACAAGAGTTGCCTTACATTTCGCGTTTGTGGGAATTATGCGTTGATGCGTGTGGTGCACTGTGGCGTTCTAGCAGCTAGGACTTCCCTATTCATATGGATCGTACGTGCGGTGGGAAGTTGCTTGCACACTTCGTGTTTCGATCAAAATCCTACGCACGCGCGTGATCTTTACAGAGAAGGCTGCATAGCTTTCAGTTATAACGTATACCCTATACTTTGCGTAAAAAAAACCTAGTCTCGCTGTTTGGTGATGGCTGTTGCTAGCTGAGTTTTAACTAATATTATAGCTTATCGTAACAAAACGTACCAAGCTAGGAAACATCGTTCCAACATACTCCACGGACACACGACCGGGGTCGTGCATGTATGCTGCCATGTCTCAGAGTTGGCCGGGTATAGTGGGCAACGTAATGACGTTTAAATCAATTTTAATAATTTATGGCTTGAACGGGGTACTACAATTCACATACTTGAATCTAGAAATAGACGTGCACATGGGGTAGATATGCTATTTGAACATATAAATATGCAAATAACTTTGTCTTCAGAATCCACTTTATAATCTGAAATAGATCGTCACGCGGTAAAATACGAAAGGGGAAAAAGTGATCAAAAGTATGCCAGCCATTAAATGTATGCAGTAAAACAAAACCCGGTTTTGAAATTGATGAGGGCAAATTTTTACAGAACAGAAGATATACAAACAATGTGTTATTTGTCCCTGTATCGTAGTAAGGTTTATAAACTTTACTACAAGTCTGTGGTACTAAACTGTGCGCGATTGATAGAAATTACCCATAGACTTCCTGTACAATGATTTTATTACGCGTATTACGGAATTCAAATAATTCATGTCCGCAATTGCTGGCCATGTGCTTACCACCATCAGAAAGGTTCATAGCAGCAGTTGATAATGCCCCCTGTCTTTTAGCCACATGGCATGGTGCATTATCATAGGTTAGTAATAGTTGGCATCCAGGATACTGGGCTTCAAATTCATCTATTACCTTATTCACATTTGCCATTATATTACTATGCTTCCATGTGCCATCAGTCTTCGGTTCTATAACTTCCAGCCCCATCGAGCCATGGCATGCAACTGAAACACCACTTATCATGATGGTGGCTCCATCACCTTATGGCTTCATGTGGGATGAGTCATTAGCAACCCAGTCATATCGATTACCTTCATTGGCATACAGAATTGCCTCATCATGATTGCCATGAAGTAGTGGTCTTTCACCAACTGGTAGGCTGGGCCACTCATCTGTATTATTTACAGACAATTATTACTTGTCACCTATTAAATGAGAAGGATTTACCTTTGTTTTTTTTTTGTGTAGATTGCCCGTGCATATTTCGATTTGGATAAGCCAGCTGCTAGGCTTTGGGCTGAGCTAGTGAGGAATGAATTGGTCTCTCAGAGGTCCAAGGAGCAGTTGATAGCAAATCACGTGAGCCTGATTGAGTAGACCAGTCAGGTCTTGTTAGAACGCATAACCCAAGAATTGCCACATTTGGCAGGTCAGTGTGT
Organism: Eunapius fragilis; assembly: GCA_963681505.1. Taxonomy (NCBI): domain Eukaryota; kingdom Metazoa; phylum Porifera; class Demospongiae; order Spongillida; family Spongillidae; genus Eunapius; species Eunapius fragilis. Next base: position 918,022 of record OY811972.1, read on the forward strand.
GTGTTTTTTTTTTACTGTGCATTGACAGTGCATGAGATCATAGTTACATGTAGGCCCCACCCACTGACATTATTTAACTGTATTATGAGAACCACGAGAGTGGTACCGTACTTCAAAAACTTCAGGCAACACTATGTCTTGGTCATTGATCATTAATGCGAGTTTGGACATGTTGAAGAGTTAAATATCCATCTTCATGCTTGCCCCCACAACTTTAATCTCTTCTGTATCCAATGCCTTAACTCAAATACAAGGGTCGGGCATAGGAAAAGAATACAATAGTCCTCGTTATGCATGGTGACACTATACGCTTATCTGTTATCTGTAATGGCTTCGTCCCCAGTCTCTTTCCATGCTTGAGCCCATTTTCTTGAACTAACTAACTACAAACATTTTGCTCAATTTATGTCGGGCATCACTGGGTGACACGCCATCTGCCAACTCAATAGAACACATCCGCAATGCCAGAATTCTTCTTATGGAGAAATGGCCCATACATCAGCGGTCATCTTGCATTTTTATTTCAAATTGAATTCTAAATAAACTCAAAAAATACAAAAAATTGGGATGAATTCGAATTTTATTTTTCATTGCGTTGTAAGTATGCAACGTTATACAAAAATCAAGACAAAAATTTAATTACTATCGCAGGTAATTATAATATTCAACACTCCCGTTAGCTTCAATAACTACAATAAGCAGCATTTCGTTAATAAACTCGTGCATGTATCCAGGCCAGCCCCACCCCATCCGACGAGGGGTGGATGCGCATCAATTAGCACATAGACGGCCAACCACATTTTTGCAAAGGTGGGTTATGTACAATTGCGGATTGTTACTAAGTGCAGAATGGCACATTGTTACTGTTACAGAAGTGGCGGATATGCATCAGTACTATGCTTACATATAGTACACGCCACGTTCGCTAGTTGTAACTTAACGCGCTGGCACCTATGGGGGCCGGGGACTGCGATCGCATACTGTACTCCTTCCAGCCAATCAATTTGCTCCCCCCATAATTCAGGAACTGCCACAATCATGACCTCATCCTTGGATATCAACCTGTTCGTATTGTACTGTTTGAAAATAGCCGTATTAAAAGTTAGGAGCGCATATTCGTATGGGCCTAATAGGGGTGGTCCGTGCTAGATGTATATGAAAGAAACTGTGAGTCTCAAATTATTTAATGCTTGAGTATCCTTTTTGCTTATGTGTCTTGTGGCTTATTGGGGTGCATAAATTTGTATATACATGTATGCTGTGCTCTTTACATCTACCATTGTATGGTGCTTGGGTTTTAGCATACTGGCTTCATCTCCTGGGAAACATCAGCTAGTATGACTTCAGGCAACATGGCCACCATGTGATCAAGCATACAGGTGAGTTAATGTTGTCCTGCACAGTATTATACTCACCATCACACACATAACCCACAGATACTAACAAGTGTGCACTCCCATGGGTGCCCCCAGCTTTTCTAGAAGGGGGGGGGGGGGGGGGGGGGGGGGCAGAGGTGAGGGGAGGGGCACCAATTATAGGGCAGTGGCAGCGGAGCAATAAAAAAGTGATACGGTGGACTGGGGGGGTTGGAAAGAGGGTCTTCAATATATGAGCAGGGGTGTAACATAAAAAGTGCTACAGCGTTCGCCGTACTTGCCGTAGCGTCAGCGCCGCCTATGTAGGGAGGTGGGCAGGGGGGAGGCGCATGTAAGTAGAAATCAATACTGGGACAGGGGTTAAATTATTTAACAAGCATTTATTACAAGGGGTTGGGGGTGGGGCGCCATTGAGTCTCAAAAGGGGGGGGGGGGGGGGGGGGGGTGCCCGTGACTCAAAACACAGTCACACTCAGAATTCTATATTACTCATCCAACACATCAAATAACATTTTTCACCCCCAACATGAGCTTACACTCCCAGCATACACAACTATATGACCCCATCAGCATACACACCCAACTCATATTCTCCACCAACCACATACCAGTACACACTAGCAACAGTGTGCACATTCCCAATGACCCTACACACCAGCATAGTTTCATTGATGGGGCGGGAGTGCCCCACACCTCCCATATTTTTGCCCCCTCTTGGCAATGAAGGGATAACAAGTTACACAACCCATGCACAGAATTGGCTCGCTTGGTATAAAGTCCTCCTAAAAGTTTCAACTTAACATTTGTCTCCCTATGTTTTTTCTCGATGATGGATTGTGTCACTTGTTATCCCTTAATAACAGCATGTACACACCAGGTTACCCACAGGCACACCAGCACCCTAGCGTATAGCTGGCCAACCACCTAGCCTACAGATCATTAGACCAACATGAGTCTAAATTCACACACACACACACATACACACACACACACACTACACATCACACACTAGAACAGTGAGCATAACAGTGAACACTACCAGTCCCACACATGGGGTTTCTTTGACCTTAGAGGGGGAATTTTAAAAATTCGTTGCTAAGGCAACTCTGAGGTTATATCACTTATTGCCAAGGGGCAACAATATGGCATGCACCCCATACACCAACTCATATGTACTACATGTAACAACAAGATAACATATGCAGTTCCCTTCATACATGTACCCATAATTCTGCCTTACATGTGTTCTTAGCCTACCCCTATCAGAGGTCATCTGCCCAACATAAAGGGGTAGTGATCAACAGGATAGGCTAAGAACACTAACAGTTCTTTTTATTTATTTTTCCTACTCCACATGAAATGCTCCCTAGATGGCTGTATGGTTAATGTGATACAGCCAGCATGACAAAAAGCTTCAGCAACAACTCAAATAGAAGGGACATTGCAGCCTTTGTGTGGTCATCAAGTAGCTACAAGGCTCTGCAGACTTCATGTGATGCATGCATGTAGATTTGTGGTGTGCTTGGCATTTGTATTTGGTGGTGTAAGAACTGTATGTGTTAATGTGGATAGTTGCTGGTATTGATGGACTTGCTGAAAGCAGACAGGAGGCTTGGTCTTTTAGATAAGAACTATGTATATAGGTAGTTGTGGGGTGATTATGTAAACTTTTCCTTCCCACTTTATAAAAACTGACCTGTTGAGTGTGTAGCAATACAGATGCCTGTACATGTAATAATATAACATCCAGCCATTTGGTCATATTTTTGCTGCTGAGTATCCACATATGTGAGGTGTACTGGTATGTCATCATAGTGTGTAGGTGATGGTCTGTGTACATGTGATGGTGTGTAGGTATGGGTGGCCTGGTAGGTTACACTCTTGTCTGATATGACGATACTGTGTAAGCCAAAAGCTGTAATGTTCGTACCTTGCATTATACATGTCTGTTTGGCGAGCTACATGTTCTAAGTAATTCCGCTCAAATAAATAGCTCCCGCACACACCCTACCAGTCTAGTCAAAAAAAAAGTATCAACGCGCAAGAGCAGTTGATTTGATTAATAGTTACACGCAGCCAATATTTACGCCCATGTAACTTCGGTGGGTCTACTTCAAGCTTGGTGTACGATTGAACTAACCCACAGAACAGGATCCGTGATTATAAACACTCAACAACACACGTGGGAGAGCATATATACAATGTTCAGAACTAGGACATTTGTTTTATATGAATAATAGGTGTGGCTTTGGATGGAGCACCACATAACGAAAGTCAAAGAGCGTTGCAGAGTGTGTGGGCGCTTCTTGGTGGAGGCTAGGAAAAGAAAACAAGGAGCTCATATACCTGCCAAGAGTTTGCAGCTCATTTGTACACTGTCTTTGCTGTTAACACCAGCAATTACATAGTTAACACTCACCCTCCTTTCTTCTGCTACCGTTGTAAAATTGTACAACCATTGTTGTACAACCATCTGCGTTCTGCCAACCATGTCCATCTTGGCAGTACACCAGACTTAAGCCGCCCGGCCAGTGGATGTATTCCCTCTCTCCCAATCGAGGACAAGTACATCCGCTAGCTGGGTACGGCTTAGGTCTGGTGTAATGGTACTGCCTGACTCTACTCTCACTCCTGGAAGATGGGCACGATGGCAGAACTCAACATACACGTTACGCAGATGGTTGTGACCATGCAGTGACAACATCACCACCCTGTTTACAGGTAGTAACGCCAGGGCACAAAGAACATGAGGAGCCTCTAGCCATCTCCATCCCTAGCCACCATTGGATGGAGAATTACAGTTCATTGGGTTCAAAGTTAGGGTCAAGACTAGGAGGTGTGACCAGTAGCCAGGATGCAGCATGAGGTGCTGACACAGAGAGCAGCCGAGCCTTGTCAGCAGGTGATGATGCTTTCAACAACAATGAGAACTGGTGGGTCCTCTAGTTTCTTTGACAGTGTATACCCTTTGGTGGATGGGTGAGGCTGTGATAGCATCCACAGAGATTACTTCAGACAGGGAGACTATGCCTTATATTTGTGTCCCATAAAACAAAAATCAGTCCTAACAAGATCTGTTTATCACGTTCGGAAGCAATTCATTACTTAAAACGAAAGATTACATATAATTAAGTGGCCAGAAAGCAATAGGCCCACACTAATGTATCACTAACTCCAATACAGTTCAACTTGACTGTGACCTATTTTACATCTTGCAGCACTCTTTCAGGCGGGAGCATGTCAAATAGAGCGCTGACACTGAATCACTAACATAGCTACACACGTGGTTCTTCATCAGTGAGTAAAAACATGAAGGTCAAGAACATAGAATTTTATTTTGTACCAGCAGGGCAATGCTGCCTCTGTAATGGGCACCACAAGTAGTGTGTAATTTATATACATGTAGAGTGTGTAATTAATATAGTGCATGCCTCTGTAATGTATTAGATTTACATTGATGTTACTATGGTTGTACACTTCCGCATTTTGTACATGTTTGTTTATGGTGCTATTATTACTTCAATTGTATACACATGCACACACATATACATAAAACACACACATAATACAAACATGTACACATATGTATTTATACACATATGCATGTACATGTACAGACATACATAAAACACACACATACATACAAGTACACATGTGTACATAATACACATACATGTGAAAACATACACAAATACATACATGTACACACATACATAAAACATGCACACATACATGTACACATACACATAAAACACACACTGATACATACATTTTCACATATATACATGTACAAAAAACACATACATGTATGCACACATATTTATATATATGGGACAGTTTCCAACAAAATTGCCCCTCAATATTCCCTTGCGTTTGAATAACTATAACTTCCAAACGGTTAAGGCTAATGACTTCTTATTCTCAACACTTCATAGTCACCATTTCTGTATGGTGAAATACATTTTGGGGTATTGCAATGTGTGATACCCCACTAGGTTCAAACCCGCCAAATACTTTTCGGTTCTCCTATAATCAAATCACTTTTAAAATTCGGTTTGTGGGTAGAGCGGTTCCTGTACCTATCACGACAAGTTGTGTCCCGCTATATCAAGCGGGAAAATGTGCATGTAGGGACCTCTCTATTTGCAAACTGAATTTGAAGCGATTTGATTACTCCTACTGAAAGTTATGGTAGGTTTGAACCCGGTGGAGTATTGGACGTTGCAATACTGGGGAGTTAGGAAAGGCCATCAGTTTTACATTACCAAACTAAGGCTAAGGTTGATTTCAGCGATCTAGCCATGTGCATGCCCCCCCCAAATTCATATCCCGCCCCTCTGGTACCAATTGGATTATTCCATTATTTAACTGTACACTCCTACAGATGACAACAATGGTGTCCATGGTGGGGGGTTGTGTTTAGAAACATGTCGATGTCGTTGTCCAGGGTTGCAAATATGTCCTGAGGGGGGTAGTATAAATGCCTGTCCCGGGGTGCTAGCAGATAAAACATAAGCTTGTACTTGGGGGGGGGGGGGGGGGGGAGTGATAGGGGTTAGCAGGTATAACATAAGCTTGTCCAGGGGAGATGTAACCAAATAGAAGCTTGTCTGGGGGTATTAAAAAACTTAACAACAAAAGGTGGTTGTATATATTGTCCTGGGGGTTACGTTTGCAATTATTGTCATCTGTAGGTGTGTATGGTTAAATAATGGAATAGCCCAAAGCTGCCCCGCTCCCCATGCACAATCATGTGTATGGCAGACTACTTAATTCCTATGCAGACACTGGCGGACAGAGGGGAGGAGGGGAAATTAGGTCTGCAACCCGAGCACATCTCCCTTTGGTGTCTCTGTCCCTCCAATCCCCCTTTAATTAAATTCTGGATCTGCCACTGGCTTCACATATATTTATTATCAATGTGCCCCCCCCCCCCCCCCCCCCCCCCCCCCCCCCCCCCCCCCCCCCCCCCCCCCCCCCGCCAAATCCTGGATCCAGGGCTAATTCCAGCCATACATAAAGATTTTTGTTGAGAATAGGAATGGCTGCGCTCAAATGGGTGGTTTAGCTATCTATCACATACACATGCAAACATACACACAACCCACAGCTGGAAAAACAATATAAGTGCTTGCATACTATACATACCACCCACACACATGGACAGTGCTCACATACATGTACCTGCATGTTTCTTACTAAACACTGTTCAATGGCCAGTAACACAAAACAGGATGCCATGGTGATCGATGGCATGAAGGTTGGCACTCATCACTCACATACACAATGGCAAAGATGCTGGTGTATGTGTTTAAAATAAAAAACATGTACTACAATCTGGTAAATGGACATACCTTGCTCTAACTATACCTCACAGTAGTGAGCTCTTCATACCTCTTGAGGATACCATGCATCACTTGTGCAACTTTGTTGCCTCCTGAGCGTGGGATCCAACAATTTGAGAAAAAGAACTGCGGCTGTACCCAGAGGGGGTTCATAACCATGGAAACCTATAAAATTGCTAGTAAAATCAGATTTTACTAGCAATTTTATTGGTTTCCTTGGTTACGGAACCCCCTCTGGGTATGGCCCTGAGAACCTAGAGTGCTTTTAGAAATGCTATCTGCTTACACTATGGCTGGCAACCTCCGTTATTACCATCACATTGCATATGTGGCTCCATCTATACTGTGGAGCATGCCATGAATTGCCCATCAGGAGGCTCGACACAATGAGGTGCGAGATCTGACCTCAGTGAGGTATGTCACAATGCAGAACCTACATGTACTTTGCAGCCATTGCAGAGTGAGTGCCTTACATATAAGTCTGCCAATGCAGAGCTAGGAGCAAGAAAAACAACGATTTATCTGACCTCTTAATTGAAAAGTTTACATAAAACCCACAACCAATAACAATTCTTCCACATGTCACCACTCCTAATTAAAGAGGCAGTACTTATGAAACCACAAAGACCTGTGAGTTTCAGACAGCAGCTAATACAACTACCAGCCCTTCTTCAACTGTCCACATTTGATACATTTGGTACACAAACATACAAACTTATGTCAGCACCATACAAAACACCACTGAACAACTTTACAGTCTGCTAGCAAGCATTATATGATGAAAACACAACGCTTTACATTTGAGTAGTAGTTCTCCTGGTGGAGGTTGGAAGGGTGACTGGCACAGTCCATGAGCTACATCACATTGTTCGGTATGATGGGTTCAGTCCCTGGTCCATACCAGGCAGTCATGTAGGTAGCCCACTGAGCCTGGAACCAGAGCTGCTGGCAGACCACCTGGGTATACCTCCACTCAATCATCAGAAGTTTTTCTGACCAATCTGATGGGAAGAGGGGGGGGGGGGGGGGGGGGGGGGGAGGAGCTCAGAGAGCTTACCAGAAAATCTGACTGGATGTCTTCTCATCACTGCTGCCTCCTCCCCATCAATTCACAGTGATGGGGAGGAGGGACTGATGGGGAAGAGGGGAACGATACAGCACAAACAAAAGCCTGACCATCTCTTGAGCAATGTTCTCCACATTGTTATTATCTAGGAGCACATAGGTGGCTCCACCATTCTTACTGCAGTGACAATGTGCCAACATATGCTCCGTGTATGGATATAGGTAAAGTGTAGGAGATGTGTGTGCTCCTAATGGGGGAAGGGGGTGGACATTTCATCTCCCTTAACTAAAACCACACCTCTTCCTACTTCCTGTACCACAGGGTCAGGGATTAGAGGAGAGTTTAAAACACTATGAGTGAGGACCAATGAGTGAAGACCAATACATGTAGGATACACAGCCTTCAGGAAGAGGGGGGGGGGGGGGGGGTTGAATTTGGTTAATAGGTGAACTTACAATAACATACACAATATATTTTGTTCTTAACAAAACTGATTAGACTCAATGATGAAGGCGATCTCGCTTTGGGGATAGGACGGGGGGGTTGTTCAAACCCAATGATCCCCCCTGTGTACACCCATGATATGTGTAGGACCAATGGACACATACATGTAGCGCCAATGGAGACATACCTCCAAATGATGGTAATTAATAAACTCCGTACTGCAGAGGACAGGCTCATCCCCTGTAGAGCTGCCATGGCAACAGTGATGAGCTCACAGACCACACATCTTCGGGGCAGGAGAGGGAGAAGTGTGAGGATGGGTATAAGTAGAAGGGGGAGGAGGAGAGGAGGGGGAGGGAGGAGGAGGATGGGAGGAGGGGAGGAGAAAGAGGTGGAGGAGAAAAGAGAAAAAACAGCAGTGTGGTAAATGAACTTGTGGTTTCACAAGATATGTAAATAAATTTGTACTTTCATAATCATAATTAAGGTACTGTAATATGGCTTACTACAGTTAAGATACATGAACATGGATTATACACCTACAGTAAAAAAATTTTAAGCTACGAGAGTCCGGGCCATAATTGCTCTTACAAGAGACCTAGTCAAGGTGAGGTTAAACCTACTGTATATTTCATACACAAAGCTGCATTTTGATTTTGGAGACCCAATATGGCAAAGCTGGGTGGCTAGACAGGAAAATGTGTCCCTAGCCTCCTTCCCCCAATTACACTACAATTAATTTCAGGCTCGTGAAGTAGGTATAAGGGGTAGCACACACACACACACACACACACACACACACACACACATACACACACACACACACACATACACGAGCGATAAGGTACTGAAGGGAAGTACGGACTTTTACACATACCTGGCCTGGAATGAGGCAGTTGGTATAGTGAAGTGGAGGATCACGGGAGACTTTTTAATATGGTGAGGTGTTGCCATAGATAACACTAATTCATATATACACATACATGTACATATACACACATATACATATACGTACACACATACAAATAAAACACTTGCACACATATGTGCACATAAACACACATGTACACACATAGCCATAAACACTGTCACACACACACATACATAGTCATAAACGCACACACATACATATATACATCTATACATACATGTACATATACATGTACATGTATGTTCACACATGGGACATTGTACGAGAAAACATGGTAGTTTTCAAATGCTGCAGTTGGCACAAATCTAATGCACCTAAACTTAAAGTCGGACTAGCTTTTGCAAAGTTAGAAGTATTGAATCTTTTATGATACATTCATTTTCAATGGGAAAGGTCAATTAAGTGCGTACCGTCAGTCGTATAGAAATATGGCAGCTCTTGTATATTTGATGCTCCCGCCGTTTGTACCAGACGTTACCTCTACGTGTATGCTCTTACATGTACTACCGCTCGGTATATAACCTTTTAGCGTATTACGAACAGTCACTACCATCCAATATACGTTTTGCATTCATGCTACTTAACTAGTACTCTGAGACTTACAAGATCCTTCCGTAATAAGTCTGGTTGTATGCCCATGTCGATTCTCTGAGTGGCAAACTCCTTTGTGTAATCGCAACCTCCGTCTTTCCCAATTAGTGCCACCTAGCCACTCCTACAAGTGGTCATGATGCTAAGTCAGTTCATAGCAATAATTATTGGTCATTTAACTACAACATCAAAAACAGCTAGGTCTGGGCACGGCCGACTGATGATAAGGGGCACGTGATGATCGTCTTGTATGCGGGGTGTATCTCACTAACCATTCAACGGAAGTGCGATTTGAAGGCCCTAAGCTCTGAAAAAATGATGATAAATAATTACACTGACTGCTCTCATATAATCCGTTAGCACCTAAGGAAATTATCATTTGGTTGGGAAACTATTGATGACTGAATAACGAAATGAGATAAAATGAATGGACATTGGAAACCTTGCATAATTAATGTGGAAGTGCGGATATAAGTACCTAAGGTGCGAAAAACTACTCAAAATATGCCAAATAGTCCCCACATTACAAATCCGAGAGCACCTAGTCAATATTTTGTTTTGTTCTGCAGTAAGCTGCAGTTTTATGAATGCGTCAATACATTTTCTATGGACACCGAATTACGCAATGACCGAATACCGCGTAATCCTTTTGACCGCCAATTTCTCGATATGTGTATCCGTATCAGAGAGGTCGGGAATATAATAAGCCAAACTGTCTAGCTCTTTATTTGCATCTTCAGCAATACTTGATTTGGTTCTTCTTGGCTTCGCTTCAAATTCGGCAGACTTGTTGATCACACGCTTCTGGTATGCAGCGCGCGGGTTACCTCTCATAGGTTTCCCTTTCCGTAGGTCCTTCCAAACAGATGCCGCCTTTTTGGTAGCGGACCTTGACGAACGACTCGTACTCGCTTCATCCTGAACCTCGTCGGTTTAGTTATGAAAAGAATCGTTTCCATGAACATCAACACCACTTTCGATCTCCGCCATATGAATGAAATTGTCATACATTGCGTCAAATTTTTAATGACATTCATTGTGAAAATGCTAAAATGGCTACTTGTTTTGCTTTGTCACACAAGAGTACATATTTTGTACAGCAAAGTGCGCGATAACGCTCGATAAGAGCATTTTTACGCTAGGTCAGGCATATTCCAATCATTTTACGAACTCCTGCACTGTGTTAAGAGCGTAATAGAAAACGGCGATGTTAACCTTAGAGGAACTAAAACGGCGCCTCAAGCATTATAACGCCTTACCTTTTTCCCGCGTTAAAAAACCGACTGGGCCAATTTAACGCTTTGAATTAACGAGCTGCAGTTGTGAAGCAAATTTCATCCCAATCTATCCACTAGGCGTGGAGAAAGCCTTCAAAACGTATTTATTGGAGAATGTTACTGAAAATGAATGTATCGTTAGTCATTACAGTCAGATAACTATTGTACGTTTTATTGAAAAACAAAACATCACTTTGCAATTAGATTTTCATTTTATCGTTTTGTTGATAAATTTTTTTCAAATTAACATATACAATGAAAATATTTTTTAGGTCCACCTATCACTTTATCCACTGTGCATGCTCAACAGGTCAAGTTTTTATAAAGTGGGAAGGAAAAGTTTACATATTAATCACCCACAACTACCTATATACATGTTCTTATCTAAAAGACGTCTGCTTCAGCAAGTGTCCAAAGTTCCATACCAGCACCTTCTGTAACTATCCACATTCACATGCACAGATCATACATCATCGAGAGTTACGTTAGTAACTCTCATATAGGATTTGACCCCGATTATGAATGTCATTAAAAAAACGCGACCCGCTTCTAACAAGACTCCCGACGAGCGGATGGCTTACCTTGTTATCGTCGTCGTACAAGAAGGCAACAACAAGCAGTTTCGTGTTTGTTTGATGTCACAAAACCGCGTGGTTGTAGAGAACAAAACAATTTTCGAAACTCGTACCCAGTCTCACGTATTTCTCGTTCTTCTTGTTCTTGTTCTTGTTCTTGACCACGCATAACTCGGGATAGGAACACTTTTAAGAAATGAAAATTGCACCAATGGCTTCAGAATTCGTTGGCATTATCGCTTCTGTGGTCAAAACGTCTCGAGGCTACATGACATATATCGGTGGTTGTGTTAGCAAATCACGTATAGTTAAGCTTACTGCACTGACAAGACTCGGATAGGTCCTACTTCGCTCTTTATACCATTATACGAAGTACTAGCAGTACACATCTTGTAATCAAATGTGTATGGTCTGGGCACTACACGTAGTGGTAATTAACTGTGGCGGTTATAATAACGTGCACGTGCGTACTATTAGAATCATACTTGTTATTCGATCGTTGTAAGTTTGACGCTCTTTAATTTGTAACTTAGTGAAGTAGTTTTTTTTTTTTCAAAATGCCTTCACGTGCAAGGTACAGATCCTGAAAAAAGACAGCGATATTGCCATAGTCCTGAACGTGCATCTCGCTCGGCGAAAAGAGTTAAGGTCACTCAAAGGTATGTCGTACCTTTACAACCTCCCTCTCATATCAAGATGGATTACTTAACATGCTGTACGGCTCATAATCGGGTATGAATAAAAATCAATGAAACAAGTAAATAAAAAACATTCTCTATGAGAAAGTTGGTGGCATATAGGATTTGAAGGCAATGGTGGTGTAAAAAGGAAGGAAACAAGGGTCTAATAATAAGGGAAAATGGAATAGTCCTATATTTAGCATATTTCTATATGTAGGATATAGTATGTTGTTCGTGTGCTAAATATAGGACTATTCCATTTTCCCTTATTATTAGACCCTTGTTTCCTTCCTTTTTACACCACCATTGCCTTCAAATCCTATATGCCACCAACTTTCTCATAGAGAATGTTTTTTATTTACTTGTCAAATACAAATGCCAAGCACACCACAAATCTACATGCATGCATCACATGAAGTCCGCAGAGCCTTGTAGCTACTTGATGACCACACAAAGCCTGCAATGTCCCTTCTATTTGTTGCTGAAGCTTTTTATCATGCTGGCTGTATCAGATTGACCATACAGCCATCTAGGGAGCATTTCATGAAGGGTAGGAAAAGAAACTGTTATTGTTCTTAGCCTATCCTGTTGCCTTTATGTGAGGCAGATGACCTCTGATAGGCGTAGGCTAAGAACACAGGACCCTTATATGGGTACATGTATTAAGTGAACTGCATGTGTGATAATGTTATCTTGTAGTGCATGCCTTTGGTGTACATATGAGTTGATGAAGCAATACAACCTTCAGAGTTGCCTTAGCAAAAATTTTTAAAAATTCCTCTAAGGTTTTTCTCAAAGAAACCCAGTGTGTGGGACTTCATGTGTGCTGGTGGTGTGTTTACTGTTGTGCTCACTGTTCTAGTGTGTGCTGATGTGTAGAGTTATTGGTGTGTGTGTGTGTGTGTGAGTGTGTGTGTGTGTGTGTGTGTGTGTGTGTGTGTGTGTGTGTGTGTGTGTGTGTGTGTGTGTGTGTGTGTGTGTGTGAAACTCATGTTGGTCTAACGATGTGTAGGTTAGATGGTTGACCAGCTATACGCTGTACTGGTGTGTCAGTGGGGTAACCTGGTGTGTACATGCTGTTGTTTAGAGATAACAAGTGACACAACCATTATCAAGAAAAACATCAGTGGGGGAGAGGGGGGGGGGGGGGGGGGAATAGGTCAGTGCAATTATGTATCGTGAAAAAGTATTGATAACGTGTGTATAAGTATAACTATGTGCTTTTCAGAAGATTGTATAGCCCCGCAATATATGGAATCCCTCAACACGTGAAATTGGATCGGAAAATAAGGACTTATAGCATACCACCACATAAGAAGAATGAAACCTTGCAGAAATAACGTTCATATGCGTGAACCATAACAATAGAACAATAGAACAACAAACAAAGGCATAAACAAAGGCAGGCAGGTACTTCTTAGAATATATCTAATCATTCGAAAACAAAACATGCATGCATGGTTGCGTTAAGTTCTTATAGGTCCCGTTTCGCGACAATGCATGTAAGTACCAGGAAAAGCATACTGCTGTTACAATGGACATTATTATACTCTTTAGAATTGAAAACTGGTCTGCTTTTTTATGGAGTTACAACGGCCCTGAATTTGGGAACATCGCTTATAGAATACCTTTTTCGCGCGCGGCAACGATTTTAAGTTTTCATGGTCTTCGGGGCTTTGGGCAGTTGTATATAGTATAATGAAAGTAGAATCATTTTGCAATCATGCATGGGTGTGGCCATACTGATTGCCAGAAAAGCGTCATTTCATACATGTAGCTGTGACGTTCTTGGATGGTTGGAAACCAGTATGGCGTCATGGATTTCACAAGAAATGTCAGATCGTGCATCGGCTGCTGGTGCATGATGCATATGAGTTACTGAGCGGCACATTTTACCCACGCCACGACTCTCATTTGAATTGTCACGCTAACTGATCACACTTCTTCGGGGAGCAAACCTGATTACATTTCGCGCACGTTATGTCAGTGTCCCTTTGTAGGGGTGTGCGCGCATGTTCAAATTTTCCCTCATCGCGCAAACTTAGGCACGAACTCTTATACGCATGGTGGATCAATCTGCGGTGGGTCATAACGGGGTTGAGTTTTGTCTGCTTATTTATTTAGTTTAGATTCCTATACCCCGAATTAAAGGTTGACTTCTCCCGATGGGTTTACCAGTGCTGACTGCGTAGGTTTTCTTTAAAAGAAACGGAGCGCTAAAATGCACAGAATCCCTCCATGCATACGTAATTATATTATCATGCGGCTGCCGTGCGTACATACACAGTTGAATAAGCGCGCAGATTACGTCATGATGCACATTGGTCTATTTAAAACACGCTACCTCGGTCATTGATTCCCATGCACTGTATAGAGTTCTGAGGACATGCTTCTGCAGGGACTACTCGTGCTGCAAGTAGCCCTCTCTGTAAAAGGCGCCACTAGTAAGTGTACCAATATGACTGCATGACTTAACATATATGGTAAATTTTTATTATACGAACACATGCAGAGCCCACCAACGATCGATGCCAGCCCTCGCCTCTTGTCGATCCTTATGCTCCCAAAGATCCCAACAATTATTTTCCAAATTTTTTTTGCGATCTGAATAGCGACGAATATGGGAGGCCTTACAACGGCCCGTTCGACCAGTTGGTGCCTCGGAATATGGTGTTTCCGAAGTTCCAAATTCCCAAGGCCAGCTACAACTTCTCGCAAAGCCATGTGAACTTGGAAAACACTCGTATGCAACAAGGACTGGGGACGACGATCGAGCAGTTTAAGAAAGCATGCGGGAATCTAGTGAACTCGAATGAATGCACGAATCGAGGTAATGTGAAAGCGCCGGTATATATTTGTATAGATTCGAAAAACCACAAGCACTGCTGAGGCGGCGAATTAATATGTGATATGTACGGCATCCATATGCAGAATGCTTGCTGCTTAACGCGCATTTCACTGAGAAAGGTTCAAAAACGTTGTTTTTTCTCGGGGTGGGGGGGGGGGGGGGGGGGGGAACATCGTAATAATGAATGTATTGCATGGTGCAAAGGTTCATGACTCGTTCTTACAGTCGCGGCTCGCTTATTGCGACAGTTTATCAGTCCCACATAATTATGGCCCGCGTAGTCAATGAAATAATAAGCTAGCCTACGACTTTCGTTCATGACTATCTCCGTCTCACTGTGAAGCGCCACCGCTCACTCAATGCCGTGATAGTGGACTTAGCAAGTAATTTTTAGGTGGATGTAACCGTATTCACGATGTCATTGACAAATGCTATATCGCCAAAAAACGTATATGAAACACAATAAACCTGTGAATTCATAGTTATAATTTTGCCAGCTATGCTTACAATGGCCTTGTTGTACAAATACCCACACAATACTTATGAACCTAATTTTTCAATTCATTTTGCAATATAGCTTTTATCACAACGATTTATATGATTTTTTTTTGTTATTATGATTGAATTAGGGTTGCACTATAGCGACACTAACCAATGGCTTGCTGCTATTGTGTCGATCACGCATGCACGTATCAGGAAAACGGCTATCATGTGAGTCTATACCAGTCGGGAAAAGCGGCAAATAAATGTATCTTATATAACCAACCTGATCAGTACCTTGTCATGCATGCATACACATGCATGAAGATAATTTTTTCATCCATGCATTTGATGCATGTGGCCATGAAGAAAGAATACCTAAGTATCAGGCTAGGCATCATCTGCATACAACTTAAGCCTCTGAGAACCGGGGTACCTTAATGCCAAAAAGATTCTGCAGAGAAAATTGGAGACTTTTACCGAAAATAGGCGCTCAGAACTTCAGTCATGGTCATGTATATGTTAACATAAGTTTTCTTTGAATCCATTTATTGCCGCATTGTACGCAGCGAGGAAACAAATACAATCTCGTTTACACCCGTACACATCGGCATGCAAGTTGATGCAACATTTAAAACTCTGACAGCAGTATCCCTGCTAGCTGAATCCATGCATCATGTAGTGTACATTATCGTCCCTCGATTGCGTCTTTGTGCATTATTCAGTATATTATGTGAGATATGTAGGTACACTAGCTGAAGTTAATTTGATGTGCGTCTTGCTTCTTTCCCATGCAAAGAAACCTGCAGTGGATCTGGCACACAATATGACGCATGCGGACGACGTTGCACCTGCTCCAATGGCGTTCTTGTGAACTGCTGCCGTGTGAGAAAGGAATGGCACTCTCTCCCAGAAGCAGAGAAGTGTGACTACATAAAAGCTGTCTTTACAGCTAGTACAGACTATCGGTATAAGAGTTGTTACGTTGCGCTGGTTGATATACACGAAACGTATTTCAAATCAAGCATCCACGGGGGACCAGACACCGACTTTCTTCCCTGGCACCGTTGGTACATACTCTCATTGGAGAACCTCCTACGGAAGATCAACTGCAAAGTCACAGTTCCGTACTGGGATTGGAGCGTCGAAGCGAACGATTTTCATAACTCTACCGTTTGGAACACGAAATGTGGGTTTGGTGGGAACGGTGATCCGAACAATAAATATATTGTCAGCACCGGTCCATTCGGCAATTCTCGATGGGTACAGCCGAACGGCAAGCCGCTGACGAGGAGATTCACCGGAGACTTCCAATGCGCAGCTGAGGTGGCCAGAATACAGAGGTACACCGTGAATGAGTTCAGTCAATGGCACCTTGGTATTGAGGAAAAACTGCACGACCACGGTCACTGCGTCATCCACGGAACGATGTGTACTAGAGCGTCCTCCAACGATCCCATATTCTTCCTTCACCACGGGTTCATAGACAAGCTGTGGCACGAGTGGCAGCAGAAAGGCCCTGAGTACTTACACCTTCCCCGGTATGCCCAAAACGAAAGCGTCATGATTGGAGGGGCGACGCTAAAACAAGTGTACGACTTGGCTAATCAGCCAGGCTGCGTAAAGGTGTGTGTCCAGAGCAACCCTCGACCATACGTGTTCGCTCCGCCGACCTTGCAAAGTATGTTTGGATCACAGCTGACCTCCTCGGTACAGCCGGCCTCGTACGTACCCACGTGCACTCAGGATATGGCTTCCAGTGACTATTCGCCGCTGAAATTGGCTGCCCTCTATCACAGACCACTTCCGAAACTGAGCGAGGAGGCATTCAAACTGTTCCACACTTCCCCGAAGGACATCTTGATGACGAAGAAGATACACGCACTACTGAACAATTACGAAGAGCTCATTAAGGCGCTGGGAGAGAGCGGCTACTCAGCGGACAAGCCAGCTATATACCAGCCACGTACTGGTAGTCTGGATCTCGAGGGATACCTGTTCCGCTCCATGCTCTCTAATGCGACTGTTGATGGTTCGCCCGTCAAATGTCAGTTTGGTGTCGTGTAGTCTGCTCCTGCCAC
Source organism: Eunapius fragilis (assembly GCA_963681505.1). Taxonomy (NCBI): domain Eukaryota; kingdom Metazoa; phylum Porifera; class Demospongiae; order Spongillida; family Spongillidae; genus Eunapius; species Eunapius fragilis. The sequence continues at coordinate 935,716 of OY811972.1, forward strand.
ACTGCACTGCATTGATTTAAGTTATATATGTGAACTGATTAGTCATTAATTGTTTGCTGTAGTAGAATGTAGTTTACCAGTGCAGTGGAAATGTGCTTTTATAAAACAAGCCTGCTATGGGGAAAATATACTATATGCGTGGCGCCCAATCATATGCAAGGCATGCAACGCCATGCATCATGCGCATGCACCAATAGACTTGAAGATTGATGCGCTTGTTGCTGCACATACATTCTGATCTCACTGATCTGGGTAAGGTTCAGTCAAACTGATATCACTGTCAAATCCCACCCGCGAGCTGTAAACATATTAAAATCTTCTCAGTGCTACTTATAATTATTAGTGGTTAGTGGTTCTGGTGAGGATGGCTGATGCAAGTCACGTAGCACATGGAATTTTGATTTACGTGAGGTGGTGGGCCAGCTAATAGCTAATGCCTTTGTGTGTACGACTCCACACTAATGAGACGTATGGTCACGGCATACCCACCTGAGATCAGAGCACTTGGTGACATTTTTGGACCATTGGCCTGGGTAGCGCTGCTTGTGGGTGGCTTCCATAGACTTGCATGGTCATAGCAAACTTGTCATCCTTAATCCTAAGTAGCACCGGATTATCCATGTATGTGTGTGCATGCGTGTATGTGTGTTGTGTGTGTGTGTGTGTGTGTGTTGTGTGTGTGTGTGTGTGTGTGCTGTGTGTGTGTGTGTTGTGTGTGTGTGTGTGCATGTGTGTGTGTGTTGTGTGTGTGTGTGTGTGTGTGTTGTGTGTGTGTGTGTGCCGGTGTGTATGTGTATTGTGTGTGTGTTGTGTGTGTGTGTGTGCTGGTGTGTGTGTGCGTGTGTGTGTGTGTGTGTGTTGTGTGTGTGTGTGTGTTGTGTGTGTGTGTGTGTGTGCCGGTGTGTATGTGTGTTGTGTGTGTGTGTGTGCCGGTGTGCGTGTGCGTGTGTGTGTGTGTTGTGTGTGTGTGTGCCGGTGTGTATGTGTGTTGTGTGTGTGTGTGTGTTGTGTGTGTGTGTGTGCCGGTGTGTGTGTGTGCGTGTGTGTGTGTGTGTGTTGTGTGTGTGTGTGTGTTGTGTGTGTGTGTTGTGTGTGTGTGTTGTGTGTGTGTGCCGGTGTGTGTCTGCCGGTGTGTGTGTGTGCGTGTGTGTGTGTTGTGTGCGTGTGTGTGTGTGCCGGTGTGTATGTGTGTTGTGTGTGTGTGTTGTGTGTGTGTGTGCCGGTGTGTGTGTGTGTGTGCGTGTGTGTGTGTGCCAGTGTGTGTGTGTGCGTGTGTGTGTGTGTGTTGTGTGTGTGTGTTGTGTGTGTGTGTGTGTGTGTGTGTGCCGGTGTGTATGTGTGTTGTGTGTGTGTGTGTTGTGTGTGTGTGTTGTGTGTGTGCCGGTGTGTGTGTGCGTGTTGTTAGACTGCTATTTATTTAATTTTTGTGATGTGCACGCAAGCTACTTCTTACTTGTACAGTATAGGGATGGAAGCCTTGCATATAGTGTTTGAAGGGCTATCAACCCACTACTGCATGTCTTATCCCCTCCATCTAGTTGAAATAGGCCATTTTCTCTGGTATATAGGCAACTTTTTAGAAAAGGCGTTATAGAACTCTGCCAGAAGATTTAATTAAAAGCACGCCGCGGAACATTGCCGTGTGAATTAAAGTCCCTAGCTGCATTCCAATGCAATTATGTACCGTGAAAGAGTATTGATAACGTGTGTATAGGTATAACTATATGCTTTTCAGAAGATTGTAGCCCCGCAATATATGGGATCATCTTCAAGGGACCTACATCCGTCAACACGTAAAGTTGGATCGGAAGATTGGGACTTATAGTATAACACCACATAAGAAGAATGAAAACTTGCAGAATTAACACTTACTGCCTATACGTGAAACATAACAACAGAACAATAAACAAAGGTAGGCAGTTTTTTAAATTGTTATATACCGGTACTTCTTAGAATACATCTAATATCATTCGAAAACAAAACCGCCATGCATGGCTGCGTTAAGTTCTTATAGGTCCCGTTTCGCGACAATGTGATCTGTTTATTTATGGAGTTACAACGGCCCTGAATTTGCATGGGAACATCGCTTAGAATACCTTTTCGCGGCAACGATATATAAGTTTTCATGGCTTTCGGGGCTTTGGGCAGTTGTATATAGCATAATGAAAGTATATACAAACGATCGGTATGACTGAGAGTTGTTATGCTGCGCTTGTTGATATACACGAAACGTACCAACATCCGTGGGGGATATCACACCGCCTTTCTTCCATGCATGGCACCGTTGGTATGCATACTCTCAATGGAGAACCTCCTACGGAAGATTAAGGGGGCGTCTCCAAACTATTTTTGGAAAAGACAACGTCATTTTGACGTTGGGGGGGAGTCAGGCTGGTGACATTTTCCGATGTACGATACACTATTTAGACAGGGATTGGAAACGGGTCACGTGAGCCATACATTTTACGGTAGAAGGCTATGCGCCGTCAATATAATAGATGATTTCGGCGAATTATTAAACGGGGGCTTGCTAGCTGTACCGTAGCTGTACCATAATTGTACCGTACGGTAACTAGCTTTGAATTTGTAATTGGAGGGCAAAATATGGTAATTGGAGGGCAAAAATGCCCTTATAGGGTGGGGTCGCCCCCTTTTTAATAATGCGCCGAAATCATCTATAATGGATAGCACCTTTTGAGTTTGGCGGGAAAATGTTTTCAGTATACTGGTTTTGGTGAAATCCGTATCATGTAGAGTCTCGAATGTATTCCATCCAATTCATGAAAGGTAAGGTAATAAGGTTTGTCTAGAAACGTGTTTAACGACTCGCGCAGATTATTTCAGAAATGCCGGTAATTTTCAGGCATTGGATGGATTTAACAACGATTTTTGAACGGCAAAGTACGCGTAGAGGCTATTGCTATCCAATTTCCGGCACCGCTGCCACCATATGTGACGGAATGCACGTATGTAATGTCAATACTCAGATCTAACTAACTAATCTGATGTATTACACGCAATTTATACCTCAAACCGCGCATGCGTATACAAATTAAATTGACGACATCCGTCACAGAGCGGTTTTGCGATAGAACTATTAAACATCTGATGACTCAGAAACGAACATATTTCAGCGTCGTACGATATGGCATAGCTAACCTTTTCGTATAGCTAAAGGCACACCTCTAGCTTGATAGAATAGTAACCGCGCTTAAAACCGACGCGGCCAAAAGGTGTCATTGCTTGCTCTTTAGGTACACTGCAATCTTGGTAAGAGCCATTGCCTGCATGGGGAGGAATTCTTCTTACAACATTTTTAGTACCAATTTTACTTTTCAGTGTATATATTGAATCATAGTTGTGCAATAAATCTGTTATCGAAAAGATTATCACAGCAGAAAAAAACTATTGGAGCAAGTGTGCTGTTTTCCACTGTAACACAGTGTCGTAGAGGGTCTGGGTACGAGACTAGGTCGACCGTCCCAAATCAAAAGCGGATTGTTAATTGTGCTCTTAAAATTGCTTTGCGGCCATGCACAATCCAATTGCAAGACCAGAACGGTGCAATAAAATCCCTGTAATTTTCCGTTGTTCCAGGGTGTCACTCTCCGTTCCTCCCTGCATCCGAATCAAACTAATTGTGGGTTTGCATGCATCGCTAGTAGTAAACTATGAAAAGCGAGCCAACAATTTGAAACTGCACACCAACATCTGATGAAATTTAAATCCGCACAACAACCAAAATGGATATCCTATAAGAACACCAGCGAGACAAACAACACGTCCAACTGATTAAGTATTGATATTACACCAAATCAAAGTACTTGATCTGCGCAACCACGTGCAGGCGTCCGTTTAATTTAGTTACTGAGCCGGCACACAATATTATCACACACAACCAGTTGCTGCAAGCTTCTCCAGAGAGGTAGGTGTAACTTCAATTGATGCACCCCTAGCAGCAGGGAAGGTCACCACTCCCGCGATGGCTTGACCCACTGCTAAGTTGGAGACAGCCCACTCTGCCACTGCATCCCATGGCTGGACGAAAAAGTCAATGCAGAACTGAAAGTGGAAAAGGCACAAAAAGGGAACGACATGGCATCGGTATGGGGGCGACTCGAACATTTTCATGCTTTTTTTTCCCAAGAGAGAGCTTTAAAATTTATTGCCATTAATATAACCTTGTGAATAAATGGGGTACTTAGTCAAGTCATCAAGTCATTGTAAATCCAATGGAGGATAAGTTTTTAAATCACAGCATAAATGTAGCAGTGATAGGCTGCTCCATGGGTCAATCTACAGGGCTATGTACAAGGATAGCATTCTCCTCGGGAACAATCGGACCATAGCAAACCAGCATGTTCATTAACCCTGTACATTAACCTGTACATTAACCCGCCCTGTACATTATTCCTGTACATTGAACCCCTGTACATTAAACCCCTGTACATTAACCCTGTACATTAAACCCCTGTACATTAACCCTGTACATTAAACCCCTGTACATTAACCCTGATGCAACAGACCTCATTTATGCGAACAGGCTTCGTTTTGTACTCTGCCTGAACCACCATAACCATCTTAACCAAGGCACTGCAAAACATGGTGATGAACCCAGCATCTTGGACATAGTAGTTAGCCGGGCCACCTGCAGTTGGTAAACACAGTTTGGGTGTGAACTGGGTTAAATGAACTATTGCATTTGTCGCTTCATTGTGCTGTGAGCACTGACCAGTGATGAAGGTGTAGGAGGAGCCCTCCTTGTCTGCAATCAGGGGCAGGAAGGTCTTGGCAGCCATGAAGTGGGGCTGAAGATTATTTTTCTGTGCCTGAAGTGTTGCAAAAGAATTTATCTATGCTTGCAAAAACGAAAGTGTAATGTAATGATGATCGCATTGCGATGTCCATTGCTGCATGGATCATAAAGGCCACCAGTGGCACATACATAATATAGACAGTTGCCTCCTTTGAATTCATATACTTAACATTTATCAATCATTAAAAGGTTTTTAAAAAGATGATTACATCATTCCAGGTAGAGAATTGTTTCCAACCCAATTGGGAGGGGGCGTGGGTCTTGGTGGTGGGGTGAGAGTGGCACAAAATTGACACCACTCACCCCACCTCAATTGTTATCACCACCTCGATCAGAATCACCACTTTCACCACCCTCACCACCTCACATCATCCCCCCATCATGCTTACCACCCACATCACCCTCACCACTCTCACCTCATCATTGCCAGGACCACTCTCCCCACATCACCTTTACCACCCTCAATGCCTTCACCCTCATCACCTCACCTCCTCACCACCCTCATCACCTTCACCTCCTCATCACCCTGGCTTCCTCATACCCTCACCTCATCATCACCACCCTCATCACCCTCACCATCACCACCCTCATCACACTCACCAACACCACCCTCACCTCATCCTCACCCTCATCTCCTCATCACCATCACCACCCTCACCTCCTCATCACCCTCACCACCCTCACCTCCTCATCACACTCACCTCATCACCCTTACACCACCCTCATCACCATTATGGCATCACATACAGTGGTGTACTCTTCAAGTGACTGCTGTAGGATGGGTCCCTTCTGCCACCATCTCCCTAAGGAAGCCACCACGTCTGTGATATCTCCAACTTTCTTCACATTGTCCAGCAAGGCACTAGCAGTCTCCTCTGAATCTTTAGGGGATGGGAAAGCACTTATTTATATTTGCAATAGTTAAGGCCATTCCAAAGCCGAAAATAGTTTCCATCCATTGTTCTAATTATCTTTACAATTTTTACGGTATATAGATGCCACATTTAGGGGGCGGATCTCGGGTTGAGGGTTGACTTGTGAATCTATTTAAGCTGCACTGATGAAATGGAGAAGGAGGGGTTGGAAGGGGTACGTTCGCGAATATACAGCCCATTTGGCTTTCACACTGATTAATATAAATGATGGATAATAAGCTCTCGGGGAGTAAAAAAAAAAGTCCGGACGGGAAATTATTTTGACATTTGGCCCAGCTTCTAGCTACGTGAACATTGTCTCCTCCCCGGGCCGCATCTCCCCCGGGACCGCCCTTCCCCCGGACCGCATCTCCCCCGGGGCCGCCCTTCCCCTGGGCCGCCTCCCCAAGTCCCCTACCTAGTGTTCCAATGACTGGAGCGAACGTGCTTTCTGAAGGATTTCCCAGACGAGACTTCGCAATATCGGCTGACTTTGCATCTCTGAAGACGGCCACAACGCGATAGGCTGGTGGAAGGCACGAAGAGCGATAAGCCTCGATCGCACCCCACATACGACACGTATATACGACATGCTCACCCTTTTCCAAAAGTGCCATGATTGCACCCTCTCCCACAGTTCCGGAACCGCCAAACACGAGGACCGTCTTCAGCTGCGACATGTTCACTGCAAAATCTTTATATGTCGTAAACCATAACCGTCCGTGATAAAAAAAATTGCAGCGTTGTATACGTCCCATGTGTTTGGCAATGACGTCACGTAGCTTAATTAACCTGTCACTTGTTGTGCATACCACTGTCACGAAGTCCACAACAACAATGCACCAGCGGTCTGAAGTTCCTGATAACTGCAGTGTTATAAACAATCAGCAGAGCCTTGTAAGGAGGCCACATCTGTATATCTGTAAATCCGGCAGGGGATTAGGTGAAAACCCGCGCTAACTAGCCCCGGCCAGCTCATGCAACACACAGGTTTTGCCTGCGTGCTAATACTCGCGGAATAATAACCAGGCCTCATGCACAGCCGGCTCAGACCTGCTCCAGCGCGGGCTTTCATATACTAACATCTATGGCATGCAACTATATTGCCATCCATGCGGAATAAGAACAGCTTATTTCATTTTCTGATTGTACAACATTCTTTTTCAACTTTTATGAAGAACAGCTAGTTTATACTGATTGTAATTACAACTTGACCACCTATTTTAGCGGTGGAATCGGTCTTTAATATTAACAATGTCTCTGAGTCAGACGCAGCATATTGCGGACAGAATTATATATGAACAGTTAACAAATTATATTTTCAGAAAACTGGATGATTGAACATTACTTTAGTTCTTTTCGTTGGAAATCAGGCGTGTGGTTTATGCATGCATTATCAGCAATTGAAGTTTTGTCATGCTTTGAATGATTTGGTAGTCATCTATGACCTCAGTAGTAAGCATAGTTAGTACCACTGACTGGCATTGCCGCTGACATCAACTTGCAGTACAAGAAATATGCAATTGTATGGTACCGGTTGCTTTGCCATTCAAATGTTATTGATTCCAACGTGATGCCTTCGATTTCCTTATAAGGATTTGACAGATGACTGCAATAAAATTACTTTAGTCATGTGACCAATTTTACTTTCGATCAATGATAATTCTAGCTACCAAGCTGATGCCGCTGTTTTGATACTTCACTATCGTCCTTATGTAAGGACCATGCTCCTTAAACGTTAATACGCAAACGGACCACTTTTGGCAACCGAAAGTGGTGCGGGGTCGAATCAATTTTAGCAACGCTAAGTGGTTCACCCGAATCATTTTAACAGGTGGAACAATCAGTTTATTAATAAATATGAATTTACGGCACAATCAAGATACTACAATATTATTTGATTAAGATTATGTTCACGATCGAATCACTGATATCACATGCATTGGTTTCTAGATATTACACTGCAATCTCAATTGATTAATAATATCACGAATAGAGTGAATCTTGATCTGTGACCGAAGGTCATAACATAAGGCTTCGTCCCCAGGCTATATAGGTTCATCATTTGCATCTATTTAATGCCAGCTTTATTTATCCCAGAAAATGACATGCAACCGTCAATTATTTTGATAATTGTAAAGCGTTTCATATATTACTGACATCATCACGTTGCGCGCGCACCTCTAAAAATTCAGTTTACTGATGTGGATAGAAGTATATAGACCTACATGGAGGTATGAAGCAAGTGCGGTGGCCCTGGAGGTCGCGAGCGAACACAATATACAATTAGGGGTTTCGTACAAATAACATGCATTGGGTAGGTACTTCAACATTTGACGTACGTGTACCGAAAAAGTGGTAACCGAAATAACGAGTCAAAATTGTGACCGGCGGAAGTGACGGTTTAAAATTGTACGGGACATAGAAGCAAAGGCTAGTTTGTGTTTGTTTGGTTGTAATTAAGGACTCCGCTGTGCTTTTCAGGTAAGATACTAATTTATCTAAGCCTTGGTGCAGTATATAGAAAACTGCATTTGTTCAATATTCCTGGCGAGCTGAAATAATGGTTGACTTTCATATTTTTCAAAACTTTTATACGTGTTGAGCGGCCGGGATAGAGTTCTGATAAACAGGTTCCAAAGGTTATAATCTACTTACATTTCTTTTATCATCGACTTCAGACGATGCCCAAAGTGTTATCAAATGGCCTACGTGTTTGCACTTGATATACGCTCTGTGTAAAACCAAATCACTTACAAAGCCTCCTGGCGTAACAAGCACTTTTTTTGACTAGTTTCTGTAACAGCGGAAAGTAGTTTTATGTGTCTAATGATCGAACATATTATAACTCTAACAAGTGATAAAAACATTCTCTATGCGAGACGGTTGGTGGTATATAGGAATCAAAGGCGGTGGTGGTGTAAAAAGCAATACGACCAGTACTTTATTGTTGGAGATCTTTCTTGCTGTGCCAATGCGCATTGTATCGCTAACAAAATGCCTTCAAAGAAATCTGGCTTAAAAACGTAGCCATTTGCAATGAATGACATTAAAATATATATTGTCGAATATGGTTGAGGGCGTTAGTAGTGTTGTTGACAGCGAAAACGGTTCTTTTCAGAACCAAATCACTCGTCGCTTGCCGAGAAAGGCTAGACAAGCAGCAGCTTCTATCGCGGAAAGTGCCACGAAAGAGTTGCAGTCTCTAGCCGAAATTATGCCGAATCTTGCTGATACGGATGCAAGAACACTTGCCTTGCGGTTGTACTACGTAGAATTGACGGATGGCGTATCTCCCATTCGTGCTCGGAACAAAGTTAGCCAAATGTTTTTAGCCATACGCCATCCGTCAGTTCTATATGTAGTACAACCGCAAGGCAAGTGTTCTTGCCGGCATCCGTATCAGCAAGATTCGGCATTAATTCGGCTAGAGACTGCAACTCTTTTGTGGCACTTTCCGCGATTGAAGCTGCAGTCCTTCTCTTCGTTATGCTCATTCGCATAAACTTGCTAGCTCGCTGTAGGACCGTTTGCTACTCCAGCTTGCGGGTCTCCTCTTGGGGATTTCTTAGCATGCACAAAGAGGTTTCCATGCAGAGATTGCTGCTTGACTAGCCTTTCTCGGCAAGCGACGAGTGATTTGGTTCTGAAAAGAACCGTTTTCGTTGTCAACAGCGCTACCAACGCCCTCAGCCATATTCGGCAATATAACTTAAATAACGTAACTATTTTAATGTCATTCATTGCAAATGGCTATACGTGATTTCTTTGAAGGCATTTTTTTAGCGATACACTGCGCATTGGCACAGCAAAAAAGATCTCCAACGATAAAGTACTGGTCGTACTACTCTATCGTAAATTTCTGGGACACAGAAATCGCGCAAAGCGAAGTTTCTAACCTAACACAAACTGTATAAAAAATGGCGTCTGTATCGAAAACGCCGTTTCCTTTTACCGGACAAATGATGGAGAAACAGCCACTCTTTCTATATATCACGATTCGTAACAATTCATAACCAAACGAGAGAGAAAATTGACCTCAAACTATAAATGGTAATTTGTTTACCATCCAAGGTCGTAGTGAAACCAAAAAGTCACGTGAGGCATAGTATTTATGAATGCTTATTGGCAAGCAATTATGTGCGTTGTCAGATTTTCAGTGCTTATCAATCAAAAAACATTCAAGCGAACCAAATTCACATCAAGAAAAATTTTAGGATCAAGTACCATGCACGATTTCCACTGTATATTACTGATGACCTGCACCTACCTGAAATTGTTTTTTAATCTTATGTGTATGCATATATATATATGTGTACCCTACATGTAGTTATATTCTGGAATAGAAATATATAAGATAATATTGAATGGTACAATAGCTGCAGGTCTGCAATAAAGAGAACATAAACCGTCATAATTTTTTCTACGATCGCGCATACCGTACCGTTCACTCAAAATGCAGTGTTTGGAACGCTGTAACTTTTGATATACTAATCCAAATATCATCATGAAGTGTCATTCTGCAGCATTTTTTTTGCTCTTGTTGATGATACTATAATCGCAGAACAAAACACGATTTCAAAAAAATCTTGAAGTACCTACATAGGGCGGTTTAGCGGTTCACGACTCGCCCTATACCACGTGGTTTTTATAAGTTTTATTTTATTGGTATTTCGAGAGCGTAAACATATGCACGTATTTTCTGACTGTAAGCACCGCACCGAGAAGACCGAATAGTTGAACAACTGTATACGGTCTTCTCGCGGTGCATGTCACGTTCGGCAACGCAAACCACTTCTTGGTATTTGATTGTCGTTCGGTCGAGTCATATCCGGCAACGCAAATGAACCGCTTTTTGGTGTTTGCCTGAACCCGAAACCACGCTCTATGTTATATTTGTACGAAACCTAAAATTGTACTGTGTTCGCGTTCGCTCGCAACCTCCAGGGCCACCGTAAGTTAGTATACACATGGTTTCACGTCATGAGTTGTTGTATCGTACAGCAGTCCCAACAAAGAAACCTCACAAGGCAAGGAACTGTTAACATCTTTGGCAACCCGGACCGCACATATATGCATGCAAGTAGACTAAATTTGGCAGCAAAAAGTTGCCCCCCCCCCTGTGTAGTGTGTACCAAATATCTATTCCAATCATAGAGCACCATGCGCATGCGCATCCTAATAATACTACTACATCTCCCTTTTCAATACATGTTGTTAGAATGTTCAATACAATGTTTTTCATTAGTATCTATCCGGTGGCTTGGATATTCTACCACTTCTTGTAGTTGTCCACCTTGGTGCAACCAAATCCTCATGTTCTGCAATGTCGTTCTGTTGGGGTGTATTGCTGACCTCATCATTTCTTTCTCCTGTATCATTTTCTACTGTCTCCTGTTCCTCCTGCGGCATCATTATCTTCTGGGCATCATCATTTTGGTGCATAGTATTTTCATCTCTTTCGGACCTTCCACTCTCCTCGTTTTGTATTCCCAACCTCTCTTGAATGTCTTGATCATCAAGCTCACTCTCAGGTGTTTCACTGTTCCTGCTTTCAGCTATTTCATCCCTCCCAGGTGCTTCCTCTTCATCCTCTGCTTCAGTAACTGGATTTTCCACTCTCAAAGGCTCAGGCTCAGACTCTTGCTGTACTACTGTACCCCAAAGTTCACTTTCTTCACTAATATTCAGTGATTGAGAAGAATAAGTCCTGTCTTTAGTCTGCCTTTTCAGCAACGTCAAAAAGCGTCTATTCCTGCGGTATTCCCCAATGGTAGTGTTGATGATGTATGATCTGGGAGCTACTCTTTTGACAACGTTTCCCTCTATCTTACGATCAGTTATCCACACTTTGTCACCTGGGTTTAACTCTGGTAACTCCACTGCTCTGTGACGGTGATCAAAATTGATTTTCTGTAACCCCTTTACCTGAGATTCCATTTCCTTGACAACAGCTTGTTCTGGAACTTTAGGAACGCGTTCCTGCTCAATGATTGGCACCGTGGTTCGCAACTTTCTACTCATTAGCAATTCTGCTGGGCTGTAGCCATTTTGCAAAGGTGTGGCTCTGTACGATAGCAATGCTAAACATGGATCAGATGTTTTCTTCCACATTGTCTTGATCGTTTTTACAGCTCGCTCCGCTGCTCCATTGCTTTGGGGAAATAACGGACTACTCGTTATATGGTCAAATCCATATTCCTGACTGAATTTCAGGAATGAGTGAGATGAAAACTGTGGTCCATTGTCTGAAATGAGTTCTTCAGGAATACCATGTCTTGCAAATATTGACTTTGTTCGGCTTATCACTTCCTCTGCTGTCATATGATCCAAATGTGCAATCTCAATAAACCTGGAATAATAATCGACAATAAGCATATAGTTGTCCCCTTTCCAGTGGAAAATGTCTGCAGCAACTCTCTGCCATGGTAAAGAAGGTAACTGTGTTGGTATTAACGGTTCCACCTGTTGTGATTGATGTTTAATGCACTGTGGACAATTCTTCACCAATTTCTCCAAATCTTTTGAGATGTTAGGCCACCATACACTCTGTCGAGCTCGCTCTCTACATTTAGTTATCCCTTGATGTGCACCATGGATTTTATTTAAAATTTCTGTTCGGAGTGACTCTGGAACAACAATCCTACTTCCTCTCAACAGTAGCCCTTTTTCAATGCTCAACTCTCCAGCAACTGAAAAATATGGTTTAACTGCTTCAGGTACATCTTTCTTTTCTGGCCACCCTCTGTAGCTGTACGCAGCTATCTGCCTACATACACTGTCAGTTTTCTAACATTGACGTATCTGGTTAAGTTTCTTGTCAGTAGCTGGGATACCCTGGATAATCCAATGAACGAATGCCTCTATGTCATTGTGTTGAGCTTTTTCCTCATCTGAAGGTTGAGTTACTGGAGCTCTTGATAGCGCATCAGCAATAGTGAGGTTTTTGCCAGGTACATGTGATATTGAAAACTTGAAGCGCATTAGTCTCAAGCGAAAACGTTGTACCCTGATGGGAAGCTCCTCCAGGTTCTTCGTACTTAACAAGGGAACCAATGGCTTGTGATCTGTTTCCAAATGGAATTTTAATCCCAGCAAATAGTCTGAGAAACGTTCACAAGCCCAGGTTAGCGCTAACGCCTCCTTTTCAATTTGTGCATATCGCTGCTCTGTTGGAGTCATAGCTCGTGAGATGTAACAGACTGGAAGTATTTTACTATCTCTCTGTTTCTGTAAGAGGACACCACCCAAACCAAATGAGGATGCATCTGCTGAAACAACTGTAGGGAGATTAGGATCATATAAAGCCAATAGTGGTGAACTACTAAGTAGCTTTTAAATTTTCTGGAAAGCTCTTTGCTGATCCGTTCCCCATACCCACGAATTTTTTTTTACTAAGCAAATCTCGAAGAGGCTTTGTTTCATGGGCGATATGAGGTGCGAATTTGCTCAACTGGTTGATTATCCCAAGAAACCTTCTAATATCACCAACATCCTTCGGTTCCGGAAACAGAGTGATGGCCTTCATCTTTTCCGGGTCTGGACTGATCCCCTCATTACTCACAACATGACCCAGGAATCGTATCTCTGTCTTTGAAAATTCACACTTACCTGCATTCAGTGTAAGTCCAGCTGAAAGTAGACGTTTGAGAACTTGATCCAATCTTCTGTCATGTTCCACCCGTGTTGTTCCAAAAACCAGAATGTCATCAATCAAACATACTACTCCATCCATACCCCCAAGAATCGAAGACATTCTCTTCTGAAACAATTCAGGGGCTGATGTGATTCCAAATGGCAAGCGATTAAAACAGAAGCGCCCAAACGGAGTCATAAAAGTTGTCAACAAGGCTGATTCACGAGCCAATGGGATCTGCCAAAATCCTGAATTGGCATCCAATTTAGAGAACAATTGTGCTCCAGTGAGTTGTGTTAAGATTTGATCAACAACTGGCAAAGGATGATTCTCTCTACAAACATTCGCATTTAGCTTTGTAAGGTCAACGCAAATTCTGATATCCCCATTTGCTTTTGGTACTACCACCATCCCTGCACACCAATTGGTTGGTTCTTCTACGCTTGATATCACTCCAAGTTCTTCCATCCGCTTCAACTCTGCTTTGACTTTAGGCAATAAAGGTGTGGCAACCCTTCGTGGAGTTGTGATAGCGAATGGTGTGGCTCCCTCTTTCATCCGTATCTTGTATTCTGGTCCCATTATTCCTAATCCTTCAAACAACTTAGGATATTTCTGTTGCACTGCTGTCACTCCCACAAAATCCACTCTTTGCAAGAGGCTTAAAGATTCAATAGCAGGTCTTCCAAGTAGTGGTACTTGCAGTTCAGGAAGGACATATATATCCTGCTTTACTTCTTTTCTCCCAAGTCTTAGGGTTCCTAAGAAACAACCCCTCACCAACAGTTTTTGATTTCCTGGACCATACAGGATCTTTTCTGGATAGCGAAGTGTCGTGTTTTTCAACTGCTTGTACACACTTAGGGGAATTACTGTCACGTCTGCGCCAGTGTCAAGCTTGAAATGTATCTGATGTCCATTCAAACTAAGACTCTGTTTCCACGGAGATCTGTCTAAGTTGGTATCTCCAAGTGTGTCGATAAACACAGCCTGGACTGAACTTGCAGTCTTTGTGCGACACATTTCTTTCCAATGGCCACGCCTCTTACACTTGTGACATATCGACTCCCTTGCTGGACAGTGTTCATAGCTGTGTCCTGGGGTCCTTCCACAATAGGAGCATTTACCTCTGTATTCTGATCCTCCCCCTGCACCAGGTGTGTACCCTTGTGCTTTCCTTGGTCGCACCTCTCTATCCTCAGGTTTAGCTTTAGAGTGCACTCGATCTATTCGCTCATCCGTTTCCACTTCCCTTCTCAGTAGAACTTGCTGCTTCTTCACCATTTCTGATTGACGAACCATTGTCACTGTTTTTTCTAACGTTAGATCTGGGTCCAATTGTAGCTTCTCTGATAGAGACACGTCTCTCAGCCCTACAACAATTCTGTCTCTAATCAGTTCGTCACGCAGACCAGCAAAGCCACAATGTTCTGCAAGAGCATGCACACTGGTAACAAAATCATCGACAGATTCACCCTCCTCTTGCTTTCTCCGATTGAATTTCGCCCGCTCAAAAATCACGTTCCTCTTCTTCCCAAAATAGGAGTCAAATTTCTGTTTAACCACCTCGTATTTCTTCTTGTCCGTCTCGCTCAAGTTAAACATGTGTAGGATATCCTCCGCTAAATCTCCCATCGTATACAGAAGCATATTTACCTGTTTCTCTTCACCCTTTGAGTCCAATTCAGTAGCGAGTCGAAACCGCTCAAACCGTCTGACCCATTTCGGCCACTCTTCCGGTTGGTTGAACGTGAAACCCTCTGGAGGTGTTACTTGGCTAGTTGCCATGGCTTAAAACTAGACTAGAGCAACACCGCTGCCACCATGTAGTGTGTACCAAATATCTATTCCAATCATAGAGCACCATGCGCATGCGCATCCTAATAATACTACTACACCCTGCCCCCCCAACCCCGCCAATTCTCTCGTACAGCTCCCATAGCTTAAGATCAAAATTATTCTATACAGCATGCAGCTAAGACGGAGTGTAAAATAGTCATCAATGCAGAACGACCACAAAGTCATGGTTATATATATAGCTATGTGCTTATTCATCTTGCATGGATACTCCATCATTGTTAGTAAATATAGAAGCTCACGTCATGCAACAACTGCGTGAGGTTAAAAGGCTTCAACGATAATTGACCGGACAGGTGTTCATAATTGAACACACTACAATGGTCATCTTCACGACCTCTTTTGTTGAAAAATATCCGTAGGGAGTTATAAGACACCATGCATCACCGCTGAGATATGACATACTAGACCATGGCTTCTCTTATCTTGTGCATTGCGCTTTTCAGTGTCGGCTTTCATATGACCACTGCCAGTACCTTGGCTCATAGAGGAGGTAAGTGGAAACGCGTGTGATATATATCAAATTATTGTTCAGCCGCTGCTTACCCGCGCTACAGCAGTCCTTCCAACGTGCTCTCCATACACGTCTCAAGTAGTGTGCAAGGCTGATCCCTGCCAAGTGAACTCGTGCCCCGCTCATCCGGAGGCTACCTGCGTAGCTGACTACTGCGGTGGCTGCAATGCTCGCTTCTTCGATTCCTCCGGGAAGGAAGTCACCGACTCCTGCGGTAAGCTTTAATTAATCAACATAAAATTACGCGGAAACTTTTAACACAATTTTTCCATGCAGTGACGAGGTTTTTTATTGCATTAAAAAAATCTTTTCCATACAGCCTGCCCCATAAAAGGCCAGGTCTTCAAATCTTGCGGATCAGCATGTCCGCCGAACTGTACAATTCCGAATCCTATTTGCATTCTAGTATGCGTCGCGAGATGCGAATGCCCTTCCGGTCAGGTGATTGACCAAACTACCAATAGATGTGTGCCCGCTGAGAAGTGCCCCAAAATAGGTATTACATAATAGTAAAAATGATCAGTCCATGCACACTGTCATGGATGCCACATTTTACATTTACAGATCCATGCGTAACAGTAAGATGTGCTACTGGGTCCGTGTGCAAAGTTTATCAACCGACAGGGGAGCCATTCTGCCAGCCATCTTGACCGCTTGGACGAACGTTAGCACCACATTCCTCAGCACCACATCCCAACGTAATTCAAATATTCTATAATCAAAAGGCGCGCGTGCGCTTGTTGACGCGCGCCGCGCTCTAATCGTACTGTTAGGGACTTTCTGTGCGGCAACACTGCTTGTCGGAGGGAGAGAAGGATGCAAACTAAGCGCGGATCCGGAGTGCGGGTGAAAAGCTGGCCCTAACCTGCATGTGTCACCCAACTGTCTGGGCCTTATACTTTAAAGCACTGATACTGGTAACTAATATCACAATGCCTGCGTTGTAACGGCACGATGTCATAGTATATGTGTAGAAGTTGAACACAAAAAGTAATACGAAATACGAACATATTCATTCTGGAAATGTGTGTGCAAGGTAGTGCGTAATCGCTTCCTTGCGACTGATATTGTAGTGCTTCATGATGAGTGATGTAAAAATCTATGCCACGGTCCTCAAAGGGGAGAAGCGTAGCACACAAAAAGTGCATAACAATTTCAGACAGACCCAGTGAGATGTCCCTATATGCCTCTGCCATACCAGTCCATTGCTCTGTTTGTGTGCAACATGGTTGCGGGTAGTCTATTTGTGTGGAACTTGATAGCGGGTTACCTGCATTCTGTCAGGGGCCATGGGCACAAAAAGTCCAGTTATTCCAGTCCTTGTGTGGAAGCCCGACTCAAATTACAGGCCGTGTCATGAATCTGGTATGTAGGCTGTTTGATTTCTTTCTGCGCAAGCTAGCTACCTACAAGTTCTGGACCGTGATGAAAACATTAAGATCGGCCGCGTTAATCATAGATTGATCAAGATTTGATAACTGCAGTTATCAGACTTCAGCACTACTTTTTGAGCCTTCGGAACTAGATTTGATAATTACAATTGCACTAAAAGGTGTATCCATGATCTTATGAAATATAAATAGTCATTAGTTGTAATAACCTTATGAGAATAATGATTGATGCATGCACATTCACAACGACCTTGATGTGGTTACGTCTTAGGTACAGCTAGAAAAAAGCAATGCAATCATAGCCTCATTGTGCACAATATTCATGTTACTATACTTGTATTACACCTATATAATGTCATTCTTAAGAATATTTTCGTCAGGGTGATCAATGATACAGCAGAAAGCAATATTGAAAGGAACCATTTATTGGTCTGGGTACATGCACTTGTCAATTCCCTTGGCACAAGCATTAAATACTCGCTCCATGCATGGTGATAATTGATGCACCATGACTTGCGAGCAGATGTGATGCTGCACACAGCAATCACCATTCGTTGGTGTTGTGTGGTATACACATTGTTCATGTCTTGCAGTACATCGCAGCCATATTCCTGCATACATTAAGTTATCTTCCGAGACATGTGCACAATTGCCGCATACAATTGGTGAGTACAACCTAATAGTGTTTACCAGTCACATTATTTTGGTTCATGGTTGTAAACATGCAGTGTTTCGTGTCATATGCGCATATGTATATGCATGCCCTTAATTAAACAGACTGTTAACGATGTAATATAATTTTGGAGAGGGAGGGGGGTGGTGGATTAAGGTAAAAACACTATTAAGCGCACACGCGCGCAAATGTACACGCGCACAAACGCACACCATAACCACACACACACACATAAATATACACCATGGCCATAAACCACAACAATATAAATATATATACTGTCGGCAGCTTCGAGTACAGTACGACGTACGCGCGCCATCACACCGTGATACATATATATGCACGTACACGCCTACGTTCCGTGAGAGTGCGGTCGATTATGGGGACTCAAGACAGGTCGGTACTGCTTCCAGACCATTATTCTGCTTCAGATTGAGCACTGTTCATTATTTTCATAAAGACGACATCATTTAGCGACGCGCTAGATTTACGTCACAAATTGGAATTCCATCACGTGAAACATTGCCAATTGAGCCCAAATTGCTCTTCTTGTATAACTGAATAAAAATACGGAAAATTAAATTGTGGAAAAGTCAGAGCTGCCAAAGGCCAGCCGGCCTGTCAGGCCGGACCACGCCCCCTCGTTGTGCCAATACGTGCATACAGTATATGACTTTTTTGTACACGTACAGATCAAGCTTACTTGCTGTTCAGAATTCAAATAGTGAAGATGATATATCAATTGTGAAATAATAATAAATCATACTGACAGAGATGCGAATAAATATGGAACAATTTTTTATTTATAGCACATTGAGCAATAGCATTGGCTTATTTCTTTCGAAGCATCCATGCATTTTGCTTTAGCATAATTGATGCCTCCAGCCGTTGGGGAAGTACAGGCTCCATCGCTGTCGCTCCTGGATCAACTTGGCTCTTGAAAACACTCCGCTCTCTGATGGAGCGGATGACGCTGGAATAGCCAGGTACTTTCGAGCAAGCTTCACCGCGCTGGTTGCAATAGTGGGAAATTGTGTGTTGTGCATTTTACACCATTCCAAAGGATCTAAAGAGGCCATGACATCTACTGATCTGATCTCCGAGAGTCGAAGCCAAGCATCATATTCCTCCTTAACTGTGTTGCGAAGACTGCTACACATACATTGTTGTTCATCCTTGTGATGCCGTTCAATGTGCTAGACAAAGTGGAGTGTTCCCTGGAGAACGGCCTGCGGCAGTATCACACCACGCTTAATGTACTCCTTTGATGTATGGACCTTGAAATGAGACCAGACAGCGGATGTGTTTGTACTACTACAGTACTACTAAACCTTCGCAATGGCTGAATCTCACGAGTTCCTCGATCGGGATTTTACTCCCACAGATCCGGGTTTGAAACAGGTTTGAGCCGCTGAGCAGAAGGTATAGGAATCGTAGAAACCGACTGACACGCTTCGTTGATTGACATCGCATAACGTAACATAATAAATGATTGACATTTATAAACTATAATTTCTACTAATTTGGCTAGTCAGGCCGACCTGTCAGGCCGGACTGGCAGGTTGGACCCCTAGCCGGCCTACGGCAGCCCTGGAAAAAGTACTCGCATATGACAAAACACCAATGAAGACATGTGCGATATTCAGGATGTCATGGGTGAACGCCTGGAAAATGGTATACTTATCCGTAGAGACACCTTGGAAACCAATAGAGAGCCCCGGGTTGCAGTGTCATCCCGGGAAGAGCGGCGGCCATGTTTTTTTGGTGTCCCCAGTTCTGTTACAGGTTGTAAATAATCTGTTACAGATTGGAAACATTCTGTAACAGAACTGGAGACACCAAAAAACATGGCCGCCGCTCTTCCCAGGATGACACTGCAACCTCTCTATAGAACACTTATAAATAGTTGGTGGAAAAGAGTGCGTAGCGCGTTTGATTAATGCACAGTGGGAAGGTCCAGCGTGAGCGCTAACTGTACCAAACGTGCCACCTCGTCCTGAGTGTTGATTATACTGGGGACCGTTGCATGGTCCCCATACTAACTTTTGATTACATGAACATACATTGTTCCGTTTAATTAACCCGTTAGTAAGCCGTTGTCAGATAGGCCGGGAAGGGCACATTAAAGGTAATCGATTTCCGACCAATTTTTGCATATGGAAGGAAACGGTTATCGACTAATCGAGACTAAGAAAAACAGAATTGGTTATTTCGACTAAAGGAAATTCTAAAATCGGTAACCTAAATAGAACTTAATGCATAGTCAACCGAATAGGTAATCGCGAATAGTCGAATAACCTGAAAAACCTGAAAATCGGTTACACACCTGTTGTTGTTCTCGTCTTGGTTCACGTATCTCACGGTATCTGTTTGTCACGCAAAAATTGGTCAGTTTTTGTCGCTAAAATTGATCCGACCCCGCACCACTGTACTGTTGGGGGTGATCCGGTTATCAAAGTGGTCTGTGTGTCTGCTGCAATGCATGCATCATATTCTATATAGATGTCACTGCTGGAGCAGGTCTGCCGGCTTATCAGGTTATTATTCCGCGAGTATATTCGCATGCAAAAACTATACGATCGAATCACACGCCTTAATTGAAACGGTTTCTATATAATATAATATAATAATATATATTTTACAATTCGATATTCGACACTGCAATCCCAATTGATTAATGATATAATATAATATCACAAATGAAGCGAGTCTTGATCTGTGACCAAAGGTCATAACATTCGGCCTCGTTTCCAGGCTTATATAATTTACATCTCTCAGCGTTAGAACCAACTGGCAATTATTAATCGGTGGATATATAATTATTAAGCGGTGGATATACAATTTCCAAGATGGCCAACTAATATGCTACTGACACTATGCTGCGCAGCTCTAGGTATAGGAATTCCACTGCTTTAGTTAGACAGCTTACTGACATGATGTGCACTGAAGTATATAGACCTGAAGGTGAAGCCGCATGAATGGGGTTCCACATCATATCAGTTGCTCTGCAAGTCAGCACAGAATTATATAAATATTAGCACACAATTGTATAATATCTTAACGGACGGATCGCATGCTATGTCATCAAAACAATTTCGAGTTAGTTCTGCCGGGGAGAAACAAAGCTAGGCATTACACATGCATGGTTAAGACCGGGGACCAGGACCTAATTGATGTTATGACTTTGGTTAAAGACTAACTCTTTATCTGATTTCTTCGCTTAAATGATTTTATTTGAAATTGCAGCGCCGAATGTCATATTGCAAGATAAAAAAAAAAGGCCGTCCACTAAAATATGATCAGATCTGCATGCGAATACTTTTACTCGCGGGATAATCCTAAAACCGGTTAGAGGCCCTTAAATGCTCGGGCAAGAGATAATTTATATATCATCTCTGTTCAGGGGGGCTTTCATATATTTTATGCATGCAGCGGATCCAAACAGGGAACCTCACAAGGCAGAGCACGATTAATACACCCGGACCACATTTGGCAACTCATGCAGACCTATATGCATGGCACCAAAAGTGATTCAGGAGCGGATCCAATTTCGCAGCGAAAAAAATTGGACTCCATGCACGACGAGATAACAGCAAAGGAACTAACTACCTTGCATGTGTTTTACACTGCTGTCATACGAGCTAGAGTTGTCGTGAGAAAATTGGTCCGAACAAAAATGGGTTTAAGGATGCAGCTCAGTAAATGCATGCCTGCAGCAAAAAAAGTGACAGCGCATGTTAATCAAATGAAATAAAAAGAAATACCTATATCAGTAGATATAGGTACTGAAAAGCTTCTCTCTTACACATTGCATGGGCATATCAACCACTAAGCTTAATTTGATGGTCGTTGTCTAGCTGCCTTGGAAAATGTTATAATATCGCGAGTTTATAGGACCTTATTGCGACATGCATCAATCCCGTATATTTATTGCTGTGTCTACCAAACAAGATAATTACATGGTGTAGTAATAACCTTCTACCAGTGTACCGGCGAAACAACTGATGGAGCAACTGACACAGACGGTTTTAACGATAATTGACCCGAATGGGTGTCGTGGGTATTATAATTAAACACACTACAATCGTCATCATGACCTCTTTTGTTCTCGCGAAAGGTATCAATAGGGAGTTATAAAACACCATGCATCACCGCCGAGATATGACACATACTAGACCATGGCTTCTCTTATCTTGTGCATTGCGCTTTTCAGTGTCGGCTTTCATATGACCACTGCTAGTACCTTGGCTCATAGAGGTAAGTGCGTTTGATAAATCAAATTATTCTTCAGCCCCTGCTTACCCGGCTACGACAGTTCTTCCAATATGCCTTCCATACACTCAAGTAGTGTGCAAGACTGATCCCTGCCAAGTGAACTCGTGCCCAGCTCATCCGGAGGCTACCTGCGTAGCTGACTACTGCGGTGGCTGCAATGCTCGCTTCTTTGATTCCTCCGGGAAGGAAGTCACCGACTCCTGTGGTAAGCTTTAATCAACATGAAATTACGCAGCAATTTTTCCAGTAGCGAGGTTTAAATCAAATCTTTTCCATACAGCCTGCCCCATAAAAGGCCAGGTCTTCAAATCTTGCGGATCAGCATGTCCGCCGAACTGTACAATTCCCAATCCTATTTGCATTCTAGTATGCGTCGCGAGATGCGAATGCCCTTCCGGTCAGGTGATTGACCAAACTACTAATAGATGTGTGCCCGTTGAGAAGTGCCCCAAAATAGGTATTACATAATAGTAAAAATGATCAGTCCATGCACACTGTCATGGATGCCACATTTTACACTTACAGATCCATGCGCAACAGTAAGATGTGCTGCTGGATCAGTGTGCAAAGTTTATGAACCGACAGGGAAGCCATACTGCCAGCCATCTTGTCTTATTGATAACGGCGGGTGTCCCGAAGACACTACATGCGTACTAAATCAGGTTTTTTGCATAAAAGCTCCTTGCCCTCCTCAGGTGACGTGCATTCCAAACGGTAAGTTATCTTCCGAGACAATTATGGAATTTGTCAATTTGATGCCGCTCCTTAATTAATGCTCTCGTGATCTAGGAGGCGGATGTCCTCCTGATGTTCCATTGGTTCAGTGTTTCGTGGATCCATGCTCAGTTGCTACGTGCCCTGCCCATCCCTCCGCCGTCTGCGTTGCCGACTTTTGCGGTGGTTGTAACGCCAAGTTCTTTGACCATGACGGAAATGAAGTTACCAGCACGTGCAACTGGGAACATTATGATGATTAACCCAGTGACGTCTGAAAGTTACGATTGATTAAGTTTAGAATGATAATGAGCTGTGTACAATCATAGATATTATACGGAAGGGATTGGAAACGGGACGTTTTCACACCAATTAACAGGTTCCATCAGTGTAGTAGGAAATAAAATGGCGGAATCTGCGGATTGCGATGCTGTAACTGTTCCCTTATAACCAAGCTTTATGATATTAAGGACACCTTCCCTCAGTTCACATTTCCAATCTGTATATGTATTTAAAAAAACAATCCCATGCAATCCCAAACTCAAACTGACATGCGATGCATATATACCCTGGGGTAAAGGTAAGGCTAGCTGCTCCAACTTGAAAAAAAAAGTTGTTCCAAGGTTGCAGCTGGTGTTTGCACGTACAATTGCAGAAGGAGGGAAACCAAAAAAGGACCGCTTTTGTCTCTTTTTCCTCTCATAATTTTTCCTCCTATAGAGCCGCAATCGACGGTATCCCCCCATTCGCACCTGAGTTGCAACGAGAAAAACATGAGTATTTAGTGTGGTCGTAAGCTGTCCACACACCAGGTCGTTTATATGATCAGTACACAACCAGAAAAACGAATTAAATAATGGAAAAATAGGCCTCAGCACGCGTTGCACTCCCACAACCACACACATGTCCAAATGATTATCGGCGACTTTTTTAAATAGAGGGTTGCAAATTGACGTCACGAAGCGACGTCATAGGATCACGCCGCAATATCATGTGACAATTTTATATTGTTACTGTTTATATTGGGGGCATGTGACTATAGCGCGTCAACGGATTGAAGTGTTTTTCCGATTATTTTCAAGGCCTAACTGCAGTTGCTCGAGCCCGATATGAATCAAAAGTACTGCAAGCAGGTCTAGACATTGATCCTTACTCGTTCGACGATACCATGTGGTTTGCTGTTTTCTGTGCCAGAAGTTAGGGAAAGGTATGGGGAAGAACTTAATTTATGTGTTTGCCGTCTCTGTCCGATCTGTTCAGGCATCCGATAACACAGCAAGTTTTACCCGTTCTCCCATACACGCGCGCACGTTTTTGCCCCCAATACAATACTAATTGTCCATATAAATTCGCTGCAGCCACATGACCGGACGTTAATATCACGCTTCGTGACGTCAATTTGCAATCCCTCTATTATAGTACGAAGTGCATTAGAGACAAAACCCGCAGAGGTCGATTTGTCATAGTACGATCTTCTCGATTATGCAAAGCAATAGCCAATGCGACTAAGCTATTGTTACCTGTGCGCCGCTAAAACACGGAACGCGGGTCTCATGAAAAACAAGCGTCTGGAATACATTTAGCGTCAAAAACACGTATTTCATAACATTAGTACCTCTCAAGCAAGTCGCAGGACACCAGCTAAAGTCTCAAACTTGGCAAATATCTTTTGTTCTTCGAAAAAGTTCCAGTAAACGAGGTCGCTAGGAAAGTGTTAATTAATACTACATTGACGGCCCGTAGGCAATGTATTGTAGCACGTGATCCGTTTCCAATCCCTTCCGTATAATATCTATGGTACAATTGATGAACACAGCCTAACATCGAAATCAGTTCGGTGAAGATTGGCTTATAGAGGGGTTCTTGTACTAACCTGTAGAGGGGTTCTTCCACTAACCTATAGAGGGATTCTTGCACTAACTTGTAGAGAGGTTCTTGCACTAACTTGTAGAGGGGTTCATGTACTAACCTGTAGAGTGGTTCTTGTATACTAACATCGAAATAAGATCGGTGAAGATTGGCTTATAGAGGCGGTCTTGTACTAACCTCAGGGGCGGCGGAAGGGGGGGGGGGGGGGGGGGGGGGCAAGGGGGGGCTATAACCCCCCCCCCCCCCCCCCCCCCCAAATATGAATATGGGGGGGCTGAGCACCCCAAATATCGGACATCGTAATGTCAGCAGTTTGCCTACAGTAACTACATGTACGTAATGTGGTTTTACAAATGTGTTGATAGCGTAGTGTTATTGTAACATGTATTAGGTACTTGAATAAATTGATGAGTACCGAAAATCCGTGACCCAATAAACCTTCAAAAATTGTGACACAATTTTTCGGAGACATTGCGAAGCGCGAAGAAGAGAGAAGCTTTACACTACGAGTAACACCAAATTTGGTAAAACTGCTGTACGATTTAGGTAGCACACTGGTGGACTTAAGTTTTTAAGAGTGTTTTGTACAATTATTTTGCTCGATTATTTGTATAGGGAACGCTCAAACAAATGCCTTCATCTCACAACGATATGAATGAGAGGCGCAAACAAATGGCTGTCCAAAAGCTCTGGTAGGGATGGTTTTGTATGCTATCCACATTCACAAACATGCGCAAGGGGGTATTTAGTTTGCAACAGCATTCGAACACAGATAACGATAAAGCTTGAGGTAATCGCGTTAACTTTGTATTTATCATGCACAGAGCACTCATTTATATACGTTTCCGTGCATACCTTTGGTTATCCACGTTGCACTGTTAAGTCTGTTGCGTTTTACGAATTATGTTATGCTTCCTTCGTGTTACATGCCTTATAAAAATGGTTAATATTGGTTGATGCGCAGGGTGTGTATTGGTGGAAAATATAGAGGTTATGAATTTCATTACATTATATCTAGCATGGCAACGTAAACGGTTCATCGCATTCCTTTGTAATTTTCTCAGCACAATGAAGACTTCTAATGACTTGACGGCATACATTGATGGTTTCAAGGATGATATCAGTGGAAATAATACACTACTAGTCCCATTTGTCAGGAATGGTTTAGTGCTTTATGTGTTCAACAAGCTGAGTAACAGAAATGCAAATGAAGCAGCTAAAATACTGGCCTTATTGCAAGGAAGGCATAACATTAACATTGATGCTTTAAAGAGATCAGTTCTACGTTTATTTGTCAAAATGAAAAAAAAAATTACAAGAGCTTGGAATGAAATTGTTGAGCTTTTGGGAGAGCAATTTGTATTTCCTGCAGCAGTACAATCACCTGAAAATAATCCAATCTGAAGAAGTTGCATGTGATACCCAAACTCACAAAACTGCCTCAAAGGAGCTCAGACATGATTGCGAGAAATGTGAGACTCGAAGGAACGCTATACAGAAAATGCTTAATTCTAAAAAGTCAATGAAGGAGAGAATTAAAGTCCTTAGTGATGAAAAACAGAGATATCGTGGATTGAAGCAGGCGTTATGTCGAAAAACCAAAATAGAAAACGCTCTTCGTAAAAAGATAAGAAACCTCAAGAAAGAATTAGTCAGCAAAGATGCTACCATACAGGGCTTAAGGCACAAATGTCATTGCGGCAGTCAAGCAGTAAAGTCCAAGCTGTTGAAACATTCAAAGGTTGCAATGAAGTCACGTCATAAGTCAAACGAGCTTTTGTATAAAGTTGATAAATGTAAAATGATGATACAAAATGCTATGCTAAGGAAGGAGATCAAGGATCTTAAGGCTAAGATTGATGCACTTGAACTTGAACAGAATAGGTTACAGACAATAGAGCAAAAATTGTTTATACTTGTTTGGAATATCAAGTTCCATTGACCAGCATAGGCCCTGTTGTAACAGCTGC
The DNA here is from genome assembly GCA_963681505.1 of Eunapius fragilis. Classification (NCBI taxonomy): domain Eukaryota; kingdom Metazoa; phylum Porifera; class Demospongiae; order Spongillida; family Spongillidae; genus Eunapius; species Eunapius fragilis. The sequence goes on from OY811972.1 coordinate 962,345, forward strand.
TATTCAAGAACTTGGAGGTCAAATAATAGACCATCTTCCAGATCCTTCCTCAATTAGTTATCTTACCTATGAACTTGGCATTATCAGTGATCTTCAAGTGGGAGAAATAATTTACACCAATGATAACATCACACTCTCTTGTATACAACTTTTTTTATTCGACCACGTGATGGCACTAATGGCACTATGAGTATGACAGCTGAGAAACGCTCGTTTTATATTGCTACTTTTCCATATGCGTGCGTACGTATCCACATTTTGTAAATACCGTCGTTCCATATAGAATTTGAAGCGGACTCTACAGGTTAGTACAAAAACTCCTCTTCAGGTTAGTACAAAAACCCCTCTACAGATTAATACCAGAAACCCTCTACAGGTTAGTACAAGAACCCCTCTACAGGTTAGTACAAAAACCCTTCTACAGGTTAGTACAAAAACCCCTCTACAGGTTGTACAAGAACCCCTGTATAGATTAATACCAGAACCCCTCTACAGGTTAGTGCAAGAACCCCTCTACAGGCAGGCTAGTACAAAAACCCCTCTACAGGTTAGTACAAGAACCCCTCTATAGATTAATACCAGAAACCCTCTACAGGTTAGTACAAGAACCCCTCTACAGGTTAGTACAAGAACCTCTCTCTATACAGGTTAGTAATCACTCTTTAATTGTCTTGTTAATTTTCTCTGTCTGCATGTATGCATGCATCATATTCTATAGATGTTATTATATGAAAGCCGCTGGAGCAAGGGTCTAAGTAGGTTTTTCAGGTTATTCAGATTATTCCTGCGAGTAATTGCATGTATACGATTCAATGTATACGATTGAATCGTACCACATGCATCGGTTTTCACTGATATATCACAATTTCAATTTAACAATAATTTGGAAGCGGTTTGGGGCATGAAGGACATAGAACACGGCCAGCAGACATCCTTATCCCTCATTGGGATTTGGGCAAACCAGCAGCTCTAGATCTGACTGTCTCATCTACGCTAAATTCAAGTACGTTATATTGGAAGCGGGTGTGACAAGTGGATCTGCAGCTCTGGCAGCTGAGGTGCGCAAGCACAATGCTAATGATGCCAAGTGCTCAGAGCTAGGCTGGACATGTATCCCCATAGCAGTGGAGACTTATGGGTGCTGGGGTGCAGAAGCCATGCAGACTTTATCACGCCTTGCCACTCGCCTAGCCACCAGGGGAAATTGCTCCAAGTCCCATGCTACCTGTCTATTGTATGGCAGGCTTAGCCTGACTTTGATGCGAGCCAATGCACGGGCACTCCTGTCTCGAGCAGGATCATCTGTGGAAGATCCGTAGAACTTATTGTATATTAGTCCTTTTGTTTGTAATGTATAAGTGTAACCAATCGTTATATACTTGTCTATATGTATATGTTTAATTTACTATTATATAAACATCATGTAATATCACAAATGAAAAGCGACCGGAGTCTCGATCAATGACCAAGGTTCTTAAGTCACCACGTTCGGCTCGGTCCCCACTCCAGGCAGGCTTAGATATGTTCCTATCTGCGTCATTTGCATCTATTTAATAATTACCGTGCTTTATCCCAGAACCATCGGCAATTATTTTGGTAGTAAGCGGTGGATATAATTGCGAGATGGCCAAGCTAAAGCATCCCTATATTACTGACACCATGCTATAGCTGCGTAACTCTAAAAATTCCACTGCTTTTCTGAAGTAGCTTGGCATTTGAATACACACAAACGTCCGTTGAGAACCTATAACGTTTGGAAGTGATGTTATGACTTAGGTCACAGACTGGCAATGCTCTTATCTCATTTCTTCGCTTAAATATTTTATTTGAGGTTGCAGCGCCGAATATCGAATTGTAAAATATAGAAACCGGTTTATCACAACTGATAATAGTCCACTATAAAAAATGTGATTCGATCTAGCCGGTTTTGCGAACACCTATACTAGCAGGATAATCTGAATAATATGAAAACCGGTTACATACCCTTGCTTAGGGGGGCTTACGATACAGCTGATCCAAGCAGGGAAACCTCACAAGGCAAAGAACGACTAATACACCCGCGGACCACATTTGGCAACTCATGCAGACCACACATGCATGGCACCAAAAATGATTCAGGGGCGGATCCAATTTGGCAGCGAAAAAAATTAAATGCAAGACGAACAGCGAAGAAGCTGTATAGCTGTGACTTTGCATGTGGTCGTTTTAGATTGCGTCATACGAGCTGGAGTTGTCACGAGAAAATTAATTGGTACGGGCAAACATGGGTCTGTCCCTGTGATCATTGTAGTTCAGTAAATATCTGCAGCGAAAAGCGACAGCGCATGTTTTGTTATCTAAATTATAAAAGCTTCTCTCTTACACATTGCATGGGCACATCATGTTCCGAGTTATAATTCATGGCTTGCTGGCATATCAACTGCGCACGTGCATCAACTACTAAGCTTTGATGGTCTTTTTCTGCCTTGGAAAATTATAATATCGCATGTATAGGACCCTTTTTCAACAATCCAGTATCAGAACCTGCGTTCGCAAGGTTCCATATATAAATGGAACCTTGCGAACGCAGGTTCTGATACTAATTATCAATCCTATAGGATTGATAATTTGTGTCTACCAAGCAAGATGATTACATGATGTATCAACTTCTACTGGTGTACGGTGGAAACAGTGGTAGTTGACATTAAAATGCTTTTCCTGCTCGTCAATGTTTTGAATTGATTTTAACAATAATGAACTAATGAAATTCTAATAATGCAGTTTGGTTCGCAAACTAGTTTATATGCCAGCGTTCAGCCTGATCTGTTTCCAAAGGGGGGGGAATGAGCTAAAAATATTTCTGAACGAAGGCACACTTTTCCAAAAATAGAAACCAAAAGTCACGTGACAAGTTTCAATTTCAAACTCTTGTTGACAATCATGCACATAACTACATCATTTGGTCGGGCCAAATGTTGAACGCCGTAAACAGTTTGAGGTCCGCGGCTGCAAATGTGCTGTTTTAGGGCGAAACGCGTTTAGCCGTTTGTCTCGTATCGCGTTGTTGTGTTTATACTACAGTAATTTTAACGTCAAATACCACAGTTTTCCCTGTATACAGGGGAAACAAGTTGGTTTCCCGATGGAGCAACTGACACAGAGATTATACAAGTGTCAACAGCTAGGGGAACGGTTTCAACGATAATTGGCCGAATGGGTGCAGTGGGTGTTTATAATTAATTAACCTTTAATCTCCAGAGCCAAGTCCAGTAGCTAGAGGGTTTTTTTGGGGGGTGTTTAAACCTCCCAGCCTTCGATAATATTATTCATAGCAGGAAATTAGGCGATGTGCATTGATAGTTGTGAATAAATCATTTTAAAAAAACCCTATTTAACTGCCACGCCCCCTTCGTACGTCCGCGCCTGAAGGACCAATATTTGAAAATACATTTAATGCAGGTTTTTGGCATCCATTTCTCTACTGTTGCTTGATGTGTCTATCATGCTAAATTTACCATTTGTCAATATATATTTTTAATCACATACTCTTTGTTACACGATGCATGCAAAAATGGATGCGATTCTGCACAATTTAATTGCATGATTTTGTCCATTCACTTAATTGGCTATGCGACTGACAAATACATAGCGTTCATACACTAGTGGAGTTAGTATATTCCAAATCCTTTCCCCCCTTCTTTTGCATGTCATTCTGATCTTCCCAACATTACTTGTTGATACTTGAGTTGCTTCGCGATGTACAGAGGATGCATCTTTTGGCACTGCAGCATTGACTGCATTTGACAGTCTTAGAAGAATTGTAAGGAAGTACCACTACAGTCAGAATTGCTAACCATTTCTACGTACAACGAGTTTTTGGTTTGTTCTCTGTTCATATGGGTTTGCTAAAAATTAATTTTAACTTGCGTCCTACACGGCGGACCATGCATCATCCTACGCGTAGGACGTCTTGAGATGAAAGGTTAAACACACACTACAATTGTCATGATGATCGCTTTTGTTCTCGCGAAAAATATGAGTAGGGAGTTATAAAAGCCATGTATTTCCGCCGAGATTTGACATACTCGACTATGGCTTTTGTTCACGTTACTCTGATCTTGTGCATTGCGCTTTTCAGTGTCGGCTTTCATACGACCACTGCCAGTACCTTGGCTCTTAGAGGAGGTAAGTGTATGTATATGCGTGTGATAGAACAAAGTATTCTTCAAGCGCCCCTGCTTACCCGGTACGACAATTATTCCAACGTGCCCACCATACACGTCTCAAGTAGTGTGCAAGGCTGATCCCTGCCAAGTGAACTCGTGCCCCGCTCATCCGGAGGCTACCTGCGTAGCTGACTACTGCGGTGGCTGCAATGCTCGCTTCTTTGATTCCTCCGGGAAGGAAGTCACCGACTCCTGCGGTAAGCTTTAAATTATTTAAAACAATTTTTCCATGCAGTGACGAGGTTTTTTAAAAAATCTTTTCCATACAGCCTGCCCCATAAAAGGCCAGGTCTTCAAATCTTGCGGATCAGCATGTCCGCCGAACTGTACAATTCCGAATCCTCGTTGCGTTCTAGTATGCGTCGAGAGATGCGAATGCCCCTCCGGCCAAGTGATTGACCAAACTACCAATGGATGTGTGCCCGTTGAGAAGTGCCCCATAATAGGTATTACATAATAGTAAAAATGATCAGTCCATGCACACTGTCATGGATGCCACATTTTACATTTACAGATCCATGCGCAACAGTAAGATGTGCTGCTGGGTCCGTGTGTAAAGTTTATCAACCGACAGGGAAGCCATACTGCCAGCCATCTTGTCGTATTGATAACGGCGGGTGTCCCGAAGACACTACATGCGTACTAAATCAGGTTTTTTGCATAAGAGCTCCTTGCCCTCCTCAGGTGACGTGCATTCCAAACGGTAAGTTATCTTCCGAGACAATTATGGAATTTGTCAATTTGATGCCGCTCCTTAATGCTCTCGTGATCTAGGAGGCGACTGTCCTCCTGATGTTCCATTGGTTCAGTGTTTCGTGGATCCATGCTCAGTTGCTACGTGCCCTGCCCATCCCTCCGCCGTCTGCGTTGCCGACTTTTGCGGTGGTTGTAACGCCAAGTTCTTTGACCATGACGGAAATGAAGTTACCAGCACGTGCAACTGGGAACAATATGATGATTAACCCAGTGACGTTTGAAAGTTACGATTGATTAAGTTTAGAATGATAATGAGATGTGTACAATTGATGAACACAGCCTAACATCGAAATCAGATCGGTGAAGATTGGCTTATAGAGGCGGTCTTGTACTAACCTCTGGGGCGGCGGAAGGGGGGGGGGGGGGGGGGGGGGGGGAGGGGGGCTGAGCCCCCCAAATATCGGACATCGTAATGTCAGCAGTTTGCCTACAGTAACTACATGTACGTAATGTGGTTTTACAAATGTGTTGATAGCGTAGTGTTATTGTAACATGTATTAGGTACTTGATAAATTGCGGATGAGTATCGAAAATCCGTCACCCAATAAACCTTCAAAAATTGTGACACAATTTTTCGGAGACATTGCGAAGCGCGAAGAAGAGAGAAGCTTTACACTTCGAGTAACACCTAATTTGGTAAAACTGCTGTACGATTTAGGTAGCATACTGGTGGACTTCAGTTTTTAAGAGTGTTTTGTACAATTACTTTGCTCGTATAGGGCACGCTCAAACAAATGCCTTCATCTCACAACGATAGAATTTTAAGTATGAATGAGAGGCGCAAACAAAAAGCTGTCCAAAAGCTCTGGTAGGGATGGTTTTGTATGCTGTCCGAATTTCACAAACATTGGCTGATGCGCAAGGTGGTGTTTAGTTTGCAACAGCATTCGAACACAGATAACGATAAAGCTTGAGGTAATCGCGTTAACTTTGTATTTATCATACACAGAGCACTCATTTATATACGTTTCAGTGCATACCTTTGCTTATCCACGTTGCACTGTTAAGTCTGTTGCGTTTTACGAATTATGTTATGCTTCCTTCGTGTTACATGCCTTATAAAAATGGTTAATATTGGTTAATGCGCAGGGTGTGTATTGGTGGAAAACATAGAGGTTATGAATATTCATTACACCATATCTAGCATGGCAACGTAAACGGTTCATCGCATTCCTTTGTAATTTTCTCAGCACAATGAAGACTTGACGGCATACATTGATGGTTTTAAGGATGATATCAGTGGAAGACATACACTACTAGTCCCATTTGTCAGGAATGGTTTAGGGCTTTATGTGTTCAACAAGCTGAGTTACAGAAATGCAGCTAAAATACTGGCCTTATTGCAATGAAGGCATAACATTAACATTGATGCTTTAAAGAGATCAGTTCTACGTTTAAATGAAACTTTGGTCAAAATGAAAAAATATTACAAGAGCTTGGTCGAGCTTTTGGGAGAGCAATTTGTACTTCCTGCAGCAGTACAATCACCTGAAAATAATCCACTTTCTGAATCTGAAGAAGTTGCATGTGATACCCAAACTCACAAAACTGCCTCAAATTAAAGGAGCTCAGACATGATTGCGGGTGAGACTCGAAGGAACGCTATGCAGAAAATGCTTAATTCTAAAAAGTCAATGAAGGAGAGAATTAAAGTCCTTAGTGATGAAAAACAGAGATATCGTGGATTGAAGCAGGCGTTATGTCGAAAAACCAAAATAGAAAAGGCTCTTCGTATAAGGATAAGAAACCTCAAGAAAGAAGTGGTCAACAAAGATGCTACCATACAGGGCTTAAGGCACAAATGCCATTGCAGCAGTCGAGCAGTCAAGCAGCAGTCAAGCAGTAAAGTCCAATGAAGTCACGTCATAAGCCAAACAAGCTTTTGTATAAAGTTGATAAATGTAAAATGATGATAAAAAATGCTATGCTAAGGAAGGAGATCAAGGATCTTAAGGTTAAGATTGATGCACTTGAACTTGAACAGAATAGGTTACAGACAATAGACCAAAAATGTGTCTCCACTAAATCTGATGCAAAAACATCACTCTATACAGGTTAGTAATCACTCTTTAATTGTCTTGTTAATTTTCTCTGTCTCATGTGCATGCATCATATTCTATAGATGTTATTATATGAAGGCCGCTGGAGCAAGGGTCTAAGCCGATTTTTCAGGTTTTCAGATTATTCCTGCGAGTAATTGCATGTATACGATTCAATGTATACGATTGAATCGTACCACATGCGTCGATTTTCATATATCACAATTTCAACAAATGAAAAGCGACCGGAGTCTTGATCAGTGACCAAGGTCCTTAAGTCACCACATTCGGCTCGGTCCCCACTCCAGGCAGGCTTAGATATGTTCCTATCTGCGTCATTTGCATCTATTTAATAATTACCGTGCTTTATCCCAGAACCATCGGCAATTATTTTGGTAGTAAGCGGTGGATATAATTGCGAGATGGCCAAGCTAAAGCATCCCTATATTACTGACACCATGCTATAGCTGCGTAACTCTAAAAATTCCACTGCTTTTCTGAAGTAGCTTGGCATTTGAATACACACAAACGTCCGTTGAGAACCTATAAAGTCTGGAAGTGATGTCATGTCACTGCTTTTATCTCATTTCTTCGCTTAAATGTTTTATTTGAGGTTGCAGCGCCGAATATCGAATTGTAAAATATAGAAACACAACTGATGATAGACCACTATAAAAAATGTGATTCGATCTAGCCGGTTTTGTGAACACCTATACTAGCAGGATAATCTGAATAATATGAAAACCCGGTTAGATACCCTCGCTTAGGGGGGCTTACGATACAGCTGATCCAAACAGGGAAACCTCACAAGGCAAAGAACGACTATCACACCCGCGGACCACATTTGGCAGCTCATGCAGACCACACACATGCATGGCACCAAAAGTGCTCCAGGGGCGGATCCAATTTGGCAGCGAAAAAAATTAAATGCAAGACGAACAGCGAAGAAGCTGTATAGCTGTGACTTTGCATGTGGTCGTTTTAGATTGCGTCATACGAGCTGGAGTTGCCACGAGAAAATTAATTGGTACGGACAAACATGGGTCTGTCCCTGTGATCATTGTAGTTCAGTAAATATCTCAGTGCAGCGAAAAGTGACAGCGCATGTTTTGTTATCAAATTATAAAAGCTTCTCTCTTACACATTGCATGGGCACATCATGTTCCGAGTTATAATTCATGGCTTGCTGGCATATCAACTGCGCACGTGCATCAACTACTAAGCTTTGATGGTCTTTGTCTGCCTTGGAAAATTATAATATCGCGACAACAATCCAGTATCAGAACCAGCGTTAGCAAGGTTCCATATAGGATTGATAATTTGTGTCTACCAAGCAAGATAGTTACATGATGTATCAACTTCTACTGGTGTACGGTGGAAACCGTGGTAGTTGACATTAAAATGCTTTTCCTGTTCGTCAATGTTTTGAATTGATTTTAACAATAATGGTATGAACTAATGAAATTCTACTGAATAATGCAGTTTGGTTCACAAACTAGTTTATATGCCAGCGTTCAGCCTGATCTGTTTCCAAAGGGAGGAGGAATGAGCTAAAAATATTTCTGAACAAATACACACATTTCCAAAAATAGAAAACCAAGAGTCACGTGACAAGTTTCAATTTCAAACTCTTGTTGACAATCATGCACATAACTACATCACTTGGTCGGGCCAAATGTTGAACGCCGTAAACAGTTTGAGGTCCGCGGCTGCAAGTAGTGCTGTTGAAAGGGCGAAACCGTTTAGCCGTTTGTCTCGCATCGCATTGTGTTCATACTACAGTAATTTAACGTCAAATACCACAGTTTTCCCCTGTATACAGGGAAAACAAGTTGGTTTCCCGATGGAGCAACTGACACAGAGATTATACAAGTGTCAACAGCTGCTTCAACGATAATTGGCCGAATGGGTGCAGTGGTGTTTATAATTAATTAACCTTTAACCTCCAGAGCCAAGTCCAGTAGGGGTTTTTTGGGGGGGGGGGGGTGTTTAAACCTCCCAGCCCTTCGATAATATTACTTATAGCAGGAAATTAGGCACACTGCATTAATAGTTATTAATAAATCATTTTTTAAAAAAACCCTCTTTAACTGCCACGCCCCCTTCGTACGTCCGCGCCTGAAGTCCTACTCTTAGGACCAATATATTTGAAAATACATTTAATGCAGGTTTTTGGCATCCATTTCTCTACTGTTGCTTGATGTGTCTATCATGCTAAATTTACCATTTGTCAATATATATTTTTAATCACATACTCTTTGTTACACGATGCATGCAAAAATGGATGCGATTCTGCACAATTTAATTGCATGATTTTGTCCATTCACTTAATTGGCTATGCGACTGACAAATACATAGCGTTCATACGCTAGTGGAGTTAGTATATTCCAAATCCTTCCCCCCCCCCCCCCCCCCCCCCCCCCCCCCCCCCCCCCCCCCTTCTTTTGCATGTCATTCTGATCTTCCCAACATTACTTGTTGATACTTGAGTTGCTTCGCGATGTACAGAGGATGCATTGTTTGGCAATGTGGCATTGACTGCATTTGACAGTCTTAGAAGAATTGTAAGGAGGTACCACTACAGTCAGAATTGCTAACCATTTCTACCCACAACGAGTTTTTGGTTTGTTCTCTGTTCATATGGGTTTGCTAAAAATTAATTTTAACTTGCGTCCTACACGGCGGACCATGCATCATCCTACGCGTAGGACGTCTTGAGATGAAAGTTTAAACACACACTACAATTGTCATGATGATCGCTTTTGTTCTCGCGAAAAATATGAGTAGGGAGTTATAAAAGCCATGTATTTCCGCCGAGATTTGACATACTCGACTATGGCTTTTGTTCACGTTACTCTGATCTTGTGCATTGCGCTTTTCAGTGTCGGCTTTCATACGACCACTGCCAGTACCTTGGTTCTTAGAGGAGGTAGGTGTATGTATACGCGTGTGATAGAACAAAGTATTCTTCAAGCGCCCCTGCTTACCCGGTACGACAGCGGTTCTTCCAAAGTGCCCACCATTCACGCCTCAAGTAGTGTGCAAGGCTGATCCCTGCCAAGTGAACTCGTGCCCCGCTCATCCGGAGGCTACCTGCGTAGCTGACTACTGCGGTGGCTGTAATGCTCGCTTCTTTGATTCCTCCGGGAAGGAAGTCACCGACTCCTGCGGTAAGCTTTAAATTATTTAAAACAATTTTTCCATGCAGTGACGAGGTTTTTTAAAAAATCTTTTCCATACAGCCTGCCCCATAAAAGGCCAGGTCTTCAAATCTTGCGGATCAGCATGTCCGCCGAACTGTACAATTCCGAATCCTCGTTGCATTCTAGTATGCGTCGAGAGATGCGAATGCCCTTCCGGTCAAGTGATTGACCAAACTACCAATGGATGTGTGCCCGTTGAGAAGTGCCCCAAAATAGGTATTACATAATAGTAAAAATGATCAGTCCATGCACACTGTCATGGATGCCACATTTTACATTTACAGATCCATGCGCAACAGTAAGATGTGCTGCTGGGTCCGTGTGCAAAGTTTATCAACCGACAGGGGAGCCATACTGCCAGCCATCTTGTCGTATTAATAACGGCGGGTGTCCAAAAAACACTAGATGCGTACTAAATCAGGTTTTTTGCATAAGAGCTCCTTGCCCTCCTCAGGTGACGTGCATTCCAATCGGTAAGTTCATTTCCGAGACAATTACGGAATTTGTAATGCAGATGCCGCTCCTCATGGTCGCGTGATCTAGGAGGCGGCTGTCCTCCTGGTGTTCCATTGGTTCAGTGCCTCGTGGATCCATGCTCAGTTGCTACGTGCCCTGCCCATCCCTCCGCCATCTGCGTTCCCAACTTTTGCGGTGGTTGTAACGCCAAGTTCTTTGGCCGTGACGGAAAGGAAGTTACCAGCACGTGCACGTACGTGGAACAATGTGCTTAACCCAGTGACGTCTAAAAGATGTACTATTTAAGTCCATAATGATAATGTTAAATCATGTAATTCATCACAGGTCTCCAAGGTCTGTGTACCATTTGCCGCATACAATTGATGAACACAACCTATAACCATTGAAATCAGCTCGGTTATGATAGGCCTAATAGACTGATAATTATATAAAAAATTGTAATTGGGAAAGACAACACCATAATAAATGTGATGGTTGAGTATTCTTCCAGTTAATACAAGAAACCAGAACAAAATTGTTGGTGTTAACCGCAACATACTTAGGGGTGCTCGTACGCATAACGTCCCATGGGGTGTAAGTGGTAACCGCTCAGGAGTGTTAGAGCCAACACTCCTGAAGTGTAGCCAGTACACTCTATTGGGTGTTGACACAGATATCAATATCTCGTATATTTACCGTAAATTGTTGATCCCAACATAAATTGATATTATAATAAACTATACAACAACAGATTCGAATAAATTGATTTTAATAAAATGTTGATAAATAAATACAACATAAAGAACACATATATGAAAAGTAAATGTATTGATTGACACGCTATGACGATCGAGCAGGTTGTTTCTCTGGTCCAGAGACTAAAAAAGAAAACACATAAAGTCAGGTTACAGTATGAGACATGTCTGACCTAAAATCTTGGTGCATGCAGCCGTCACATTTGCGAAGCAGAGGAGACGATACTGTAGCAATAACAACGTCAACCGTACTGATAGTTAAGCTTACCTCGAAAGCTTGGTAGGGCGTCTTATGAACTTTGTAAAATAAGATAGGGCGTATTTGAACGTGAGAAGGAACTTACATGTATAGGCCACCTCGATTCCTTACGCAGTGGCCCGTGTAGTGAGGTAGCGTACGCTGCAGTAGCCGGGTAGCACGGTAGTAAAATATATGGCAGTCTGCAGAGAAGTGGAGTTATACAGGCATTCCAAACTGCTATCCTTACCACGATGCACTCTCTTCAAAGCGCTCGACTTTTGTTACTCGAATGACGCATCGCTAAACGTTTGAAGAAAAAAATTGAGTTAAATCCAAGCAAAAAAATCATGCAAACCTACCTTTCACGAATAGATATCGAAAGCGCCATTAAAGGTCACGAACATGCAGAGAACGTGCTAATAAGGGTCACGCATGCGCAATGAAATATATACAGCCAAATGCTCACTATTGAAACAGATGATATCATGCAGGTTCAATGTGTTTTGATCAACATAATCCAACATGAATTACAAAACATGGATACAATATTAACACTGATAAAAAGTTGATCCAATTATGACATCATGCCGGTGCCAAGTAGTCGGGCGGGCCCTACCACCGCGTTTGGTCGGGTGGTAGGGCGTCCAGCCTATACCAAGATTTGTGCAGAACAGTTATGTAATATATGCTGTGAATATCATTATGTTATAATATACACATTTATGTGGTTTACACCGTATCAAAATGGCAGAAGCGGCCACAAGCCATACATGTAGGGCTATCTCACATCAACCGCTAATTGGGTGATAATGAACCCACTTGAACGCTGCAATTCGATTGGAGCTGCAATGCCCATTGCAGCAGCACAAATCTTGGTATAGGCTTGACGCCCTACCACCCGACCATACGCGGTGGTAGGGCCCGCCCGACTAGGTGCCAAGCTTAAGCATGCATGATATTCCAAATGAGCTGAGCCAAGGTACTGAGTCAGTGTTGAATCATCCCTTTCTATACAATCGGAACCTACGCGAGTAAGTTCCATATAGGAATCCAGCAGTATCATGAATGTCATTCAAAAAACGTCACTCACGTCTAGCGGGACATTTAAGAATCGGGTCATTTCGCTTTTAGTGGCAATCGAGCGTACATGTGAAAATGTAACTCCACCCGGCTATTGAATCACCTCTCGATGAGATCACACCCATCACATTAGTCGTGATCCCCTCCATGGCAACCGCTGATGATGTAAAAGGGTAAACAGCCTTGAGGAGTATCTGTGTATACAATAGCTAGCACATGTGAAAACAAAACCCTACCCTGCTATCGACAGACCCATCACATGATCTTCTTGGCAAACAGTCTGGTCCAAGTCACATGATCCCCTCCATGACAGCCTTTGGTGATGTAAAAGAGTGAACAGTCTTCAGGAATGCCCTGTGTACATGTGAAAATGAAACTGCATGATGCATGATAGAAATAATAAAATCAGTGCATGACACTCAAACATTGCATAAGGCAAGTGGAAAGACAAAAGGAAACCGGCCATTAAATAAAACTACTTTTTTCTGTGCTATGCATGCAGTTACCTTTGAATGCCATACTGTCAAAATGGAGCGATATCATAATTTATCTAGTATTATAGCCCGTCATTACAGACATGGATTTTTGACAGCATTGTCAAGACAATTATTTTTAACCCCACTAACGATGTGAAGGTTAGGTGGTTTGGCCAGCTATACACTTTTAGTGTGTGTTGTTGTGTCAGTCGGGTAACCTGGTGTGAACATGATGATGTTAATATGAGCTGGTGGGTGTGTTAGTGCTAGCGTTTATGCTGGTATTTGTGGCCGGATTGGGAGTGCGCTGTTGCAGGGATCATAGAGAAAAAAAACATTGGGAGGGGGGGGGGGGGGGGAGGGGGGGGCAATGTTGCGTTGAAACTTGCTGTATCAAACTGACAAGACAGAAGAAAAAAAAAGGATATTCAAGCATTAAAAATTTCACTGTTCGCGTATAAGCACGGATCACCCCTATTAGGCCTATACCTCAGAAAATATGCGCAATATAACTATACGGCTTAGCGGCTATGTATGTGCAGTACTAAATCCAGTACGAACGGGTTGATGTAAGGATGGAGGAGGGGGGGGGGGGGGGGGGGGGGGGGGTCAAATTGATTTGGCCGGAGGGAGTACAGTATGGGCGCCCTCCATCGGTGTCAGCGCGTTAAGTTTAACCCCAGAAACTACTAGTATTACGTAAGCATAGTACTAGCTGATGCACATCAGCCGTTCTGAACTTAGCAACTTGACAATAATCCGCAATTGTACACAACTCACTTTACAAAATGTGGCTGGTAACCTATTGCTCGCGTCCACCCCTCGTCGGATGGGGTGGGGCTGAGGTGCAGTCACTGCAATGGCATGGTAGCACGTGTCCAAACGAAACGAGTTTTTTAACAAATTGCTGCTTATTGTTGTTATTGAAGCTAACGGCAATGCTGAATATTATAAAAACCTGCGATCATAGTAATTAAATTTTTATCTTGATTTTTGTATAAGGTTGCTTAATCATAACGCAGTAAAAAATACAATTCGAATTTAGACCAATCTGTAGTATTTTTTGAGTTCATCTAGAATTCAATTTGAAATAAAATGCAAGATGACCGCCGATGTATGGGCCATATGCCCTACTGATATATATATAATTATATGAGACAGTGTCCAGCAGAATCACCCTTCTGGCTAGTTTTTCAAGTTTTCAAATTTTTAGATTTTCCTTGAACACCTATGAGCTTCTGTCAAATGGTCCTTACGCATCCTAAATCGGACTATCCATCACAAAGTTATTAGGCGCTGAATTTATAATTAGCCATACATTTCAATGCGAGCGTTACTTTACTTTTGCTTGTTCTGGAAATTTTGACAAAGTATCATAAGGGTGATTTAGCTGGACACTGTCCCATATATATATACAAGTAATAAAAACATTCTCTACACGAGAAGGTTGGTGGTATATAGGAATCAAAGGTGATGGTGGTGTAAAAAGCAAGGGAACAAGGCTTCTGATTGAAAAGGAAAAATGAAATAGACCTATATTAGCAGCATGTTGTCATATTTAAATGTGCGTGCTAATATAGGTCTATTTCATTTTTCCTTTTCAATCAGAAGCCTTGTTCCCTTGCTTTTTACACCACCATCACCTTTGATTCCTACATACCACCAACCTTCTCGTGTAGAGAATGTTTTTATTACTTGTTTCCTGAATTTTTCTGGTGGATTTGGTATTGTATTTAGTTCTTGAAACGCATAGAATCAGGTAGCATAAACGCCAACTTGCGCAATCATGACAGGTTTATTTTAGAATCTGCAATTCTGTTGAGGTGTGTACCAAATATTACACTAGTCCCCAGACTATCTCCATTGAGGAGCAAAGGATTGATAAAGGTTAAAAACGAAGCATATAATACATAGGATAAATGTACTCTTAAGTAAACTGATCTCACGCTATAATCAGATAAACCATGCACCACAATACATGACCAAACTGACGTAAGCAACTTTGGCGTTATACACACATTTCAAACAGCGCCTATTACTATAAAACGGAGAGACGCAGTATCTACCGCTGTAACCTATATTCCTTCCATTTTAGCGATATTCTATGCATGCTCATAATTTATCAATCCAACATTTATCGATGCCGTAACGTACCTTTGGGTGGTCGCTATGTTGTTCCTTTCGGTACCGCGCTTGACATACGCACGTTTGGCAGATCTGGCGGCATCTGGATCTTTCCACTTTTAGATGCTCGAGTGGAATCAGAATTGTCCTTGAGATTGTATGGTAAAACCATCGAATTTGATAACGCTGGTTATTTTATACTGGTGCGTCATGAACATTGTGATAGCTGATGTAATGTGCTATTTGTAGATCAATACCAAATAAGGTACTACTAGCTTCAGCTAATTGCCCGATCGGTTAGGCGTCTAACAGACACCTGAAGATAACATGCGGACACATCCTGAAGCGATTGGTACACATGGCGTGCTTTACAAACGTTCCTGTCGTGAGTTATGCTATCCCGAAGGAAGAAGAAGAAGAAGAAGACGACGACGACGACGACGACGGAGGAGAAATTTTAGGTGGGACTGGGTACGGACGGTGGGGGCGAGTATTTTTGTTCTCTAAAAGTACACCGTCTTATGACACAGATATAACGCAGAACTGTTCTCCTTTTTGATATTGCACTAAGAGCGAAGTGACCCGACTCTTGGTTGTCCCGCTAGACGCGAGGGACGTTTTTTTATGACATTCATGATACTGCAGGATTCCTATATGGGCGTAGGTTCCGATATATATATATAATACCCATGCAGCTTTGTTTATCCGAACCAACTGGCCAATTATTAAGCGGTGGATATAATTGCCAAGATGGCCAACTAAAGCATTCATATATTACCGACACCATGCTGCTCAACTCTAAAAATTCCACTGCTTTAGGCAGTTTACTAATGTGCACTGAAGTATATAGACCTGGGGGCGTAAAGCCGCATGGGGTTCCACATCATCAGTTGTTTTGCATCAAGTCAGCACTGAATTATATAATATTAGCACACAGTTTTGAGAATAGCTATACTCGCATGGCAGGCACCAAAAGTGATCCTAGGGGCGGATCAATTTGGCAGCGAAAAAAATTGGTCTCCATGCACGACGAAATAACAGCAAAGAAGCTGTATAGCTGTCTGTGGCTACATTGCTGTCATACTGACGAGCTACGTGAAAATTGGTCCGGGCAAAAATGGGTTTGTATGTCAGTGCTTGGGACGCAGTTCAGTAAATATCTGCAGTGAAATGAGACAGCATGTTTTGCTATCAAATGATATAAAAAGAAATACATATATCAGTAGATAGGTCACCGAAGAGCTTCTCTCTTACATATTGCATGGGCACATCATGGAGTTTCTTGTTGGCATTTCAACTGAAAAAAAAAAACTTGCATCAACTACTAAACTTTGATGGTCTTTGTCTGCCTTGCATGGAAAGTCGCGTTTATAGGACCCTTTTTTTGCGACAACAATCCGGTGACATGATTGTTGTGTCTACCAAGCAGGATAATTACATGGTGTAGTAATAACCTTCTACCGGTGTACCGGCGAAACAAATTAGTTTACCAATGGAGCAACTGCCACAGAGGTTATACAAGTGTCAACAACTAGCTACGGAAGGGTTTCAACGATAATTGCCCAAATGGGTGTAGTGGGTGTTTATAATTAAGCACACATGCATTACAATGGTCATGATGATATCTTTTGTTGAGATATATGAATAGGGTGTTATAAAACACCAGATATCACAGCCGAGATGACATACTCGACTATGGCTTGTCTTATCCTGTGCATTGCGCTTTTCAGTGTCGGCTTTCATACGACCACTGCCAGTACCTTGGCTCTTAGAGGAGGTAAGTGTATGTATATACGCGTGTGATAGAACAAATTATTCTTCTGGCGCCCCTGCATTCCCGGTGTCACGTAAAATTGGGGATCCCATAAAATTGGGGACCCCTCGTCCCCAATTTCCCGGAAAATTGGGGACCCCAGCATTAAATTAGGGATCCCTTTATAAATCACAATGCGCATGTGCATGAAGCACGTTCATTTTTTGTCACCTCTTGGAGAGCAACGCAATGGATATGAAAGACGGTCGTTTCAGCTACAGGGAAATCTTTACCTACCTTTTAGACAGCAAGTACCCATCTGGCTTCGGCAAGGCAGATAAGAGAAAGAGAGCCAAGTTTTTCGAAGCAAAAGGTTCTGACCTTTACTACATTGGTCGAGGTGAGAACGTGTATACTTGTAAAGTCTTGTAAATACTTTACTTCTTGTGCGCGAACACTAGACAAAACTGATCATGGTGCCAGCCCGAGGACGCGGCTAGTTGTGGAGGATAGGGAGCAACGGCGAAGAATCGTATCGATTACCCACGAGGATGGTCATTAGAACTTATGACACAACAGCTGCAAAGTACTATTGGCCTGGCCTTTTCATGGATGTAAAACAGCAAGTAATATACTATCGCTGCTATATAGACGCACGATTTATCACCGTATTTTGCTCTTTAGGTGACTGCTTGTGATCGCTGTCAGAGGATGAATAAGAAGTTAAAAACGTCTACAACAGAACTCCATCCCATTCCCGTTAAGGCTCAGATATGGTGCCAAGTTCGAATGGACCTTATTGGGCCATTATCAGTAACACCACGTGGTAATAAGTACATTATTACGTTGACGGACTATTTTTCAAAGTGGGCTGAAGCAATGGGGCTTCCTGACAAATCAGCAGATGGAGTAGCTAGATTTATGTATTCTGTGAGTTTCTAGATATGCAAATTAGGTTCCTTATTATGTTTCATTGTATTTTCAGACGATTTGTCGATTTGGAGCACCTGAAATTGTTAACGGACCAAGGGAGAGAGTTTGTTAATGAATTGATGAAAGAGCTGTACCTGATAACCAAGACTCAGCATAGAATTACTAGTGCTTATCATCCTCAGGTATTCATTTAATTTTTAATGTAAAATTGCACATTGGGTTTGTAAAGTGTAAGAGTGTCCTTGGGAATCAGAGGAATGTTAAGTAGTTAGTGTCATTACTATAGACATTCCTATAATCCAATAAGGTTTGAACTTGCACATTAAACTGAATAGTGCAAATATTGTACTATACTATGTAGTGACCCTAATGTATTAATGAAGCAAGCTGCTATATGTATATGGGTCAATGTTTGTAACCTATTGCACTATGTACTCAGACAAATGGGCTCACAGAACGATTTAATCAAACATTGTTGAGAAACCTATGCAAATTGACAAATGATGACAAAAGCAACTGGGATTTGAAGTTAGAAACAGTACTAATGGATACAGATGCTCTCATCAAGAAACAATTAAACGATCCCCATATTACATGTTGTTTCAAAAGGAGATGCGTTTAACCATTGATAGTGAAGTGATACCACCTCAAAACTTATATTCTTTAAACTCTAAGAATGAAGTTCAAGAAGTTATCCTGGTGCTGTTAGAAAGTAGAGGTAAATTGTTTGATAAAACAAGCTTGAATATTTCAGAGTCTCAGAGGGAACAGAAGAAGGTGTATGACAGGAAACATCAGTCTACTATACTGTCTGTTAATACAATGGTTTTAATGGAAAATTCATGTCAGAAACAGCGCAAGGGAGGGAAAATGGACGACCGTTACACTGGTCCATATTTCATTAATAGACATGTGGTAAAAGGGGTTTACGAGGTCAGAAATGCACATGATAAAATTTTAAAGAAAAAGGTAAATATCAATAGATTGAAGATGTACACTTGCAGCAAAGACATAGAAGGTTCTAGTGATGACAAAGCAAAAGGAGAACATGAAGAGTTTAATCAGGAAGAACTTTTAAAACAGCTCCATTCACCAAATCTTATGCGCCTATGGAGAACTGGAGCATCAGAACTTTTGTACAGCACAGAGGAAGATGAGTACTTTGATGTAAGTGTGCATATGTTTGATTATTACATTATTACATTATATCTTTTTATCAGCCAGAGGCAATGAATTTGTACTAAGCAAAGACCTCATGGTGTATCTGTGGACACAGTATCGGACCTTCTCAGGTAAAGAACCGCTAAGAGAAGTTTATGATGGCGATTTCATCATTGTTGATGATGATGACCTTTATGATGATTTTAAGTTATTTAACACCGCGTCCATGAGAATCGAATACTTTTTTGGCCTATTTTGTCGAAGTCACTTTTTGGAAAATTAGTCGGAACGGTACCAATTGCCAAAAATACCGGTGTACTATGTAGTTCAACTCCTTAGACGATGTTTGAAGCTACTGGCAGTCTTTCAACTACTTCCTCTGAGGACCTACGTTTGTTTAGAGTCGAGCGGGTAAGATCGCTACCGGAAACGGGACACATTTTTCTGACAGGGATTCTGAGTTTAAAAACAGTATAGACATGCTCAACTGGGTCAGATAGGTAGCGTTTGAATCAATTCCTGCAGTAACCTATTATGCTAGCGTCGAGACAGACACTAAACTTCTTTGGATCTCGACTCCGGACCCAAATATTGGTCGTGCACAGGCCCAAACACTTAACATTTGGCCATACGTAAGCATTATTTGACGTCATATGGGTCTCAGTTACACATCTATCGTGGACACTAACCTGTATGCTTTCAAAGTGACTCGGTCGAGTCGGTTCTATGTTTTTTCGGTTACTAAGCGTAGCGGAGGACACTTTTTCCCTAGGCAATTAAGAGCTGTTTTGGATACGCTTTAAAACGTCATTTCGTACTATCAGGAGGCCACAATGGATACCGTGTTGGCAGTTAGCTTAGTTCTTGTGCAAAACTCACCGACAGTTTTTACCTCGTTCGATGACTTATAATTGCATAGATCATTGTAGTTTATTATTGCCTGGGTACGTGTAATCAATAATTTAGTGAATAATTTCGTAATAAGTTGCCATAATCATACATCACGTGAGCCAAATGCAATACCTTCTTTTCCGTTCCCGTCCGGGTATTGATTACTCGTACCCAGACATTAATAAACTACAATGATCTATGTAAGTCCTCGAACGAGGTAAAAACTGTCGGTGAGTTTTGCACAAGAACTAAGCTAACTGCCAACACGGTATCTATTGTGGCCCCCTGATAGTACCAAATGACGTTTTAAAGCGTATCCAAAACAGCTCTTAATTGCCTAGAAAAAAAGTGTCCTCCGCTGCGCTTCGTAACCGAAAAATATAGAACCGATTCACTTTGAAAGTATACAGGTTAGTGTCCACGATAGATATAAGACAGACAACAACGCCATATGTCTAGGCGATAGTTAAACTATCCAAAAATATGCTTTTCCATACAATTAGGGGCCTTCCGACTAATTTTTAGAATGTTGGGTTCGACAACAAAAGTATTCGATTCTCATGGATCCGGTGTTAAAAAGAATGGTGAATCATTTGAGCACTGTATTGTTGAAGCAGTTGATATTCTTAAATATTGGAGCAGATCAATTATGAAAGAGATGAAAGCAGTTCACATCATAGGGAAAACATTTTTTCTGATGTCTCCATTGGAGTTAGATGAATTCTGTAGTTGGGTCTTTGCAACAAGAAACCATAAGTTCACTCTGCAAGGTATGTAAATGTTATAATACTAAATGATACATATCATTACTTCATTGATTACAGGTATACTAAAGAAGTTACCTCAAGAAGAACATGTATTTCACACACCTACTGAACTTTCAAACAAACATGAACTGGATGTACCTACTGATGAACTTCCAGAAGAACATGTATTTGATGCATCTTCTGATGAACTAAAGAAGAGACAGTATGATAGCTTGTGGTTAGAAGTAGATGGTATAAAACTGAACAAAACACAAAAGGATATATTGTCATCTACTGGATGGTTGGATGATAAGATTGTTAATGCTGCTCAATCATTGCTTCGTAAGCAGTTTGGTTTAGCAGAGCTTCAGAACACCACATTGGGATACACTTTAACACATGACATAATGCGCAAACAATTTGTTCAGATCTTGCACAACGGACAAGATCACTGGCTAACAGTTTCAACCATTGGGTTGCAGTCATCCTACATTAACATATTTGACAGTATGTATTCCACTTTGTCAAGCTTTTGTAAAGATCAAATTTGTGCTTTACTATTTGCCAATGACAAAGTAATTAATGTTCAATTTATTGATGTAGATAAGCAGGAAATACATATGATTGTGGTCTGTATACTATTGCATATGCTACAAGTGTGTGTCATGGTGATGATGTTTCTCAAATGAAGTATAACTGTGCTGAAATGAGACCACATTTGATGCACTGCCTTATTACAGGCATTATAACCCGATTTCCAAGCACACACAGAATAAACGGACTCACGTTGGCTGAAGAAGGCATTCCTGTTTACTGTTATTGCAGAACAACACAAGAGGAAAATATGATTCAATGTCGTAATTGTAAGGAATGGTTTCACTTGAAATGTGACCGTTCAATATCCAGGAAAAACTGGAAAAAGCCCAACTATTCATGGCTCTACAGAAACTGTTTATAGGTGAATGCAATTTCGTGCATACTATTAGTGTATTGTGCATCACATTTTATATGTTTGTGCTTCAGGATGCATGGGATAGTTCAGATCCTCAAGATGATACAATTGGGTTTTACATATTCGATTACGAGCTTGAATTCATGACATAATAACTAATAAAAATCGGTCTGTCTGGCTCTATCATAATATAATCGAGCTGTGTATTAAGCAGCAATCTCGCTTGTCTCTATCGACTCATCTACGCTGTATTGAGCATTCCTCATCTGAAAAAGCACCAGCTAAAGCAACTTTATATATTAAATGGAGAAATTGGTGTTATCGTGAGATTGTGGTACGCTCGCATACATAAGGCGAGTTAGTGCGTAGGAATGATGTTGACAGGGGGTCCCTAGTTTCACGAAGGGATCCCCAAATTTCCAGAAATATAGGGACGGGGGGGTCCCCAATTTACCGAAAAATTGGGGACGGGGTCCCCAATTTTCCGGAAAATTGGGGACGGGGGTCCCTAATTTCTTGGGATCCCCAATTTTACGTGACACCGGTACGACAGTTCTTCCAACGTGCCCACCATACACGCCTCAAGTAGTGTGCAAGGCCGATCCCTGCCAAGTGAACTCGTGCCCCGCTCATCCGGAGGCTACCTGCGTAGCTGACTACTGCGGTGGCTGCAATGCTCGCTTCTTTGATTCCTCCGGGAAGGAAGTCGCCGACTCCTGCGGTAAGCTTTAAATTATGCGGAAACTTTTAGAACAATTTTTCCATGCAGTGACGAGGTTTTTTATTTATTTATTTTTTCTATACAGCCTGCCCCATAAAAGGCCAGGTCTTCAAATCTTGCGGATCAGCATGTCCGCCGAACTGTACAATTCCGAATCCTCGTTGCATTCTAGTATGCGTCGCGAGATGCGAATGCCCTTCCGGTCAAGTGATTGACCAAACTACCAATAGATGTGTGCCCGTTGAGAAGTGCCCCAAAATAGGTATTACATAATAGTAAAAATGATCAGTCCATGCACACTGTCATGGATGCCACATTTTACATTTACAGATCCATGCGCAACAGTAAGATGTGCTGCTGGGTCCGTGTGCAAAGTTTATCAACCGACAGGGGAGCCATTCTGCCAGCCATCTTGTCGTATTGATAACGGCGGGTGTCCAAAAAACACTAGATGCGTACTAAATCAGGTTTTTTGCATAAGGGCTCCTTGCCCTCCTCAGGTGACGTGCATTCCAATCGGTAAGTTCACTTCCGAGACAATTACGGAATTTGTACAAGTAAAATTGATGCTGCTCCTTAATGCTCGCGTGATCTAGGAGGCGGCTGTCCTCCTGGTGTTCCATTGGTTCAGTGCCTCGTGGATCCATGCTCAGTTGCTACGTGCCCTGCCCATCCCTCCGCCATCTGCGTTCCCAACTTTTGCGGTGGTTGTAACGCCAAGTTCTTTGACCGTGACGGAAAGGAAGTTACCAGCACGTGCAACTTGGAACTATATGCTTAAAACCTAGTGACGTCTGATTGATTAACTTTAGAATGCTTGTCTATACAATTGCCGCGCGGTCGCATACAATTGATGAACAAAACCTATATTATAAACATCGAGATCAGTTCGGCGAAGATAGGCTTATAGTTAACTGCATGATAATTATAATAATCAGTTGTAATTGGGAAAGACAAAAGCATAAATTAGGTTGCACCGAAAAGATACCTAACGTTATATTATACAATTTTACGGGTAGGAGCATTCAAAGTATCATATATAATTAAAACTTCAGGCCACTACAACTCCATGATAGATAGACTAATTTCCAGTGCGTAAGAAAGAAGTCGTACATGTCAGGACATACGTCTTTTAATATCAAATAATTTGAAAACTTGAAAAAAAATAGTTTTTGCTGTAATGATCCCATGTAATGGATGTGATGCATGATAGAGTAACTGGGTAATCACCTTGCTCAATCCTCATAACCTTCCAGTTAGTACAAGAACCCCTCTACAGATTAGTACCAGAAACCCTCTACAGGTCAGACAAAAGACGTTCGGGAGCTTTTTGCTTGTCATGGTACTTTGTGTGTAGGGCTACAGGTTAGTACAAAAATCCCTCTACAGGTTAGTACATAAACCCCTCTACAGGTTAGTACAAGAACCCTTCTACAGGTTAGATTCCAGCATGAAGCAGTTTATTTTTTCAAAACTCTGAATGCAGTAACAGCAGTAGATATGTTGGCTATAATGAACAAGAGGCCAAATGCTATATTCCTCATGCACCAGAATACAATGATCATGCTTATTCCAGTGTCAACATGACTAGATACTGAGGGTGGCCCTGTTGGATGTGGCCCCTCCTCCCCTGGAATCAGCCACAGTGCACCAGTACTCTCCACGATGGGCCGTAGACAGAGGACCAAGGGACAGGGTGCTGAGGGCTGTGTACAGGGAGGACTGGACCACGGGTGGAGGGAGGGGAACCAATGATGTCGTGTTCCATGTTATGGAGAGGGTCCCCAGACCCACAGCAGTGCATGCAAAAGTGGCACTGCTTCCAACGGTGCTTGTCAAATTGGTAGGTGACATGGTGAAGAGTGGAGTGGTGACTGTGGAAGTGTGTACATGTGAGTACAGATAGTGTGAGCCGGTCCTTACCAAGCACAAGGCCGGCCGCCTGAGAACTGATGAATATTCCAGAGTCACCTCCAGTCACTACGCAGCTGAATGAGGATCCATTGTCTGCCTCCAACACAGGACCAATGGTGAGGACGGGAGCAGTGACTCCACTGAACCTGTTCCCAGCTAGCCGGCTGCCGTTGCTGTACCGCCATGCATAGGAGATGGCTCCTCCCCCTCCGGCTAATACGCTCAACGACACGTTGGTACCGGGAATAACAGCAGGTGTGGTTGATGGCTGTGTGATAATGGCCGTGTCTGCGTTCAGTTCATGTGGGTAATGCAACCAACCGTGTAAGCAAGACACCTCAAGTCATCACTCACCTACGACCAGCAGACTGGTGGGCACAGAGAGGCTACTGACCCCGTCAACATTGGTAACATTACACTGGTACAGTCCCTGGTCCTGAGGCATCACGTTGCTGACTGAGAGGGTGGTTTGGGTGGCCCCTGATACCCTCCCTCCATTGGAGAGAGCCACTCCATCCTTAATCCACTGGTAGCTGGTGATGGTGGCTCCTCCAAGACCATCATTTGGGGTACAGGTGAAGGTTCCAAGTGCCATGGTTGCCATAGCAATAGCATTTGAAGTTGGAACTGAAACAAAATGTGGCAGATCGTTAAATAGTTCAAATGTAAACATTGTTACCTAGCACTCCCAAAGTGGAAGGTAGAGAAAAGACCACTGCCCCTCTGCTGTCAGTGACCACACACATGTATGTTCCTCGGTATGAAGTGTTAACTGAGCTGAGAACCAATGTGTCTGTGATGTCATAGCCTCCATATTGTTTGGGCTGGGGAGGAGTAAGTCCTGGGGGTGTGGTCCACTTTACAGTGAGGGGTCCTAGTCCATTGGCAGAACAAGAGAGTGATGTGTTCTGGCCAAACATCACAGAGAGATTAGCCATAGGATGTTGTGTTATGATGGGAGCAGATGCTATGTGTGTGTGTGTGTGTGTGTGTGTGTGTGTGTGTGTGTGTGTGTGATAGAGGAAGGATACGAACCATGTGAAAAAGTGAATATGAGAACAGCAACCACTAATAAGTTTTAATAAACTGACCAAGTGTCAGATAAGCTGGTTGGGTAGTTGTGGTGTTCCCAGATGGACTGGTCACTCTACACACATACACACTGCTGTTGTCCCCTCCCACCACAGGGGTGATGACCAAGGTGGGTGTTGTGGTGCCCTGGTATCTTCCCCCTGGTAGTAGGTTAGTCCCATTCCCGTACTGCCATTGGTATGAGAATGAACCAGCTCCGGCTGCAGTAATGCTGAAGTTGGCTGTACGGCCAGGCCATACATTGGTCTGGTTCAGAGGTTGACTGGTTACCATGACATCTAAAAAGATGGAGGATTTGATGATTAGTACAAATAGTTAAGGCATGTCTCTACATACCACTGACTGATACTTGCACAGTGTTGGACAGACCACTACTGACACCATCAACATTGGTAGCACTGCACTGGTACATTCCCTGGTCCAGCAGTGTTACGCTGGCAATGGAGAGGGTGGACTGAGTGGTCCCTGTCACCCTCCCTCCATCAGTGAGAACCATCCCATCTTTAACCCATTGATAGCTGGTTATGGTGGCTCCATTTTGGCCATCATAAAGAGCGCACAAAAGGGTACTATTTGAACCATGGAGGGCAGACTGCTGGGGGTACAGAATAGGTCCTGAGATGCTCAATGGAAGTGCTGCATGGAGGGAAGGAACATCACATTAGTGACACCTTGGAGGGCTTGGAACATCTTGTTTCTATATACATATGCCATTACCTGGGCAACTGTTATCAACTCCTGTATGGATGTTCTGGTAGATACTGATCATGTGATGGAACAGTTAGCTCAGTGTGGTAAGTTACTTTGTACAAACTCACCCATTGGGTACTGATGCTGAACTATTGAACATGGTGGGTACTATAGAAGACACCACACACTGGGACAGAGAAGAGTTCCACACACAGTATGGGTCTCTGGAGGCCACACAGGTACTGTATTTTGAGATGATGCAATGATTGCAAAGAATGAACACTTCAGTACTACATGTGTATATTTTGAGCATTGCTAAAGTTATCTCTGGTATTTAAGCGACTTCATAATTAAAACTCCACCAACATTCCTTCGAATGGCTCACTTCCCACTCACATTCAATGTGCCAGAATATTGATCATAGTGGTGATGTTATTTGGTCTGGGTACTGGGCATGTACGTAGCAGGGCATAAATGTGGTTATTGTCCTATCCCTGCTGGGTATGTACCTTGGATGAAATGGCACAAAGCAACAATGTAAGCCCCCTCTCGTTAATACCCTCCTCCAAAACTGTAATCAGTTGTGGATGTACATAATATAATTACAGATATAATATTATACAGGACATGATCACTGGGCCATTTAGCATGCAGTCATTTATTGTTGTCCGACGTGCTATTTCAGTACAACGCTTCCAGACCTAACTGTACAGGGAGACATGGAAGTGTGTGGCATGACTTCACCCAACTGTCCAGGAGATAGAGGGGTGTATGCACGACTCCACCCAACTATCCAGGAGACAGAGGGGTGCACACATGACTTGATCATTTACATTCAATAATAACATAGATAACTGTTGTCATAATGGCAAAACATGGGTGTGGTCTGACCACCTCCCCACCCCTCTTACCTGCAGCTGAGGTATCTAGTGCACCTCTGAAGTGGTAGTCTGTAGATGGAGGTGTCTGTGTTCACATAGAGGTACTTCACTCCTCCCTGAGGCATATAGCAGTAACAGATTGATTATCAACCCAACAGGGCTGACATGTTACATGTAAAGAGCCTCCTCATATTCTCACATACAGAACTCAAACCTTGGTCATGCACAGTGTTATTGAGCCTATTAATAGTTCATTAATCTACAGCGCCCCTTTAACTAAAATCAATCAATAATCTACACCATCCCATTAGAGCTTCCCTCCCCTTTAATTACATTAATCGACACAACCCCTTCAATGACATTAATCTACACCACCCCTTTAATTACATTAATCTACACCACCCCTTTAATTACATTAATCTACACCACCCCTTTAATTAAGATCCATCGTTAATCTAACCACCCCCTCACCTGTTGTTGTATGTCCATCTGTCTGACACCAGAGGTGTCATCCAGCTAAGTGTTTTTAGTAAGGAATTAGAGGGTACATATAACAACACCTTGTCCCTGCATTTCAGCCTAGAACACTTTAATGCAGTACAAGTATTACCCTCATCTCCTCTGAAATGACAGAAAAGGCACTTCCATTGATGTAACCAATGGCAACCTTCAGCACTGTTCCTGTAGCTGAGTAGAAATTACAGTGTGGAAGGGCACGGTGATGCATCAGGTATAACAGGTACGTACCATATGCTGTGGACCATCAAACTTGATGTCTGAGGTAAATGCAATTTATTCTGCCCTCCCATTAAGATTTATTAGTTGCATAAATAATTATTCCACCAAAGCCACCTGAAGTAGCCATGGCACCCATTTCAGGACAACACAGTTAGGACATAACCTCAGGCAACAAAAGGTGACTCCATTACCATGATCCAGACAGGAACACAAAGTGCAATCATGAGCAAATACCATCTGACAAACCTTACAAAGCTAATGTACACTGCCATGCAAGGTATCCCATAATCATGAAAAATTGTCATATTTAGTATATGGTACAAAGAAATTGAGACAAAGAAAACAAATGCAATAGCGTAACACACTGACAAGATTAAGAACTGTCCTTATAAACGTCATGCTAGAATGGTATACACTAGTCAGAATTGATGCAAGGGTTTTTGCCGAGCAGGTCACCCTACAATGGGATTAATTAATTTTGTGTGTGTATAACATGCAATACATATGTACTGTATTAATTAAAATTTGATTTCTTCAATCTACTGGGGTTCTTAAAGTATTATTAGCACCTGACATTATAGTTAGCTAGTTTGGGTTAGATTTCATTCCTTCCTACTTGGGGAAACCACATTTTGTCACACACCTGTTCCCAAAAAGAGCACATCTTGCATCACACAGGTTCTGGTAGTCATGTTGTTTGTGACCACACAGGTCTGGTCCAGTACAATCTTGGTGACACTGGATAAAGACAACATGTGGGAGACAGATATGAACAGTGTGTGCAGCATTGCAGATGTGAGGTGGTACAATGTCAAGCATGTGCTGTAGTGGAGAAGTGCACAATTTGGTGATGGAGAATGCATTCAGAGTGTCACAACGTAGCATGCATTTGCAATAACCAGCAGATGCACTCTTCAGTTATATCTATAGGTACATGACTGCAAGAGGAATGGATCTTGGTGCAGATGTAAAGTGGCAGTGAATTTAAGTTAGGAAGACTTTTTCTTTACACTAGGATCATTATCAGCTATCTCTATTATCGGAAGTTTCGCTAGAAACTTCCATAGCCCTAGAAACTCTGAAATAGAATTTAAAATAGAATTAAAAACTTTAACTTAGAATATCGTGAAAACCACGTTTCTTTGAGACATCCAGTGCACAGATATTGTATACAGCATCACACTACAGACAGAATCCCAAACACAAATGTTAAGAGCGGAAGCTGAAGCGGAACTAAGGCAGTGCAATTATGGGGATACGTAAATGGTAAAAAATTGTAGCGGCTTTATTCTATGTGATAGAATAAAATAGAGGTGGACGCTAGTATAATTTATGCTTTTAAAGTGTAAGTGGCTCAACTGAAATGAGATTCTAGTCTATTTATAGAAATAGCTGTTCAGCATTGAGTAATAATCACGCAGTATGTAGAATAACACGCTCAGCTATTATCCCTAGAAACCTGCAAATAGAATTAAAAATAGAATAAAAATTTTCTAGGGATATAGACGATCAGATCATCTAACTTGTTATAGCAATCGAACTAGAAGTCAAAAATGAGCAGTTTCGTCTTTGTTTTATGTCACAGAACCGCGCGGTACATAGAGAACAAAAGGATACTGCCCGTCCTCGTACACCACAAAATGCCTTCAAATCTTATATACCACCAAATTTCTCGTAGAGAATGTTTTTAGTTACTTGTTTATGATGGAACAGCACAGTGATCACTGCATTGACACATTAGAATGACGATTTGTTGTCACGACTCACAGAAGGCCTGTCATTACTGCCAGTGGTTCAGAACCAATCTGGGTGATGGTATTGACAGTGTCTGTGTAGGTGTAGTCTGGTCTTGCTGCATTTTACGGTGGCCCGGTAGGTCGCGGGTACGAGCAGCGGTTTGAGAGCAAAAATGAGTACGAGCAACGGTCTGAGAGCAAAATTGCGTACGGTCCGAGAGCAAAATTGCGTACGGTCCGAGAGCAAAATTGCGTACGGTCTGAGAGCAAAATTGCGTACGGTCTGAGAGCAAAATTGCGTACGGTCCGAGAGCAAAAACGCGCAGGAGCTGAGAGCAAAAATGCGTACGAGCTGAGAGCAGTTGTTTACATTGGATTTAGGCATTACGCCATTTGTTTTTTTTCTTTAAAAAAATGGCTTCCAGATGCAACGCTAGCGTCATCCGTTTGTAACTTTCCCAAGGGCTGTTAACATCCTGAGGCAGCGCAAGGGAACTATTCTCGATCCCTGATTGCGCACCGGTGTGTAACTGTGTGTGGGCATGAGTGTCTTGTGTGTACGTGTTTGTGTGTGTGTGCGGGCGTGTGTGTGTGTGTGTGTGTGTGTGTGTGTGTGTGTGTGCGATTCCTTTTACATCGTGATGTGTATCTCTTTATTTGTCATACACTGGTACAGTTAAGAGCAATCTTGGGAGATTTACCAAAAGCACGGTGCGTTATGTTTTCTAACTTAAGTTCTTCAGAGCTTATTACGCATATAGAAAGCTGTGATCTCATCTTATTTAATTTGCAATAAGTCGGCTGTCTGAAATGTGTGTGCGTGTGTGTGTGTGTGTGTGTGTGTGTGTGTGTGTGTGTGTGTGTGTGTGTGTGTGTGTGTGTGTGTGTGTGTGTGTGTGTGTGTGTGTGGTTTTGTCTGCATCGTAGGGAAATTTTACTTTTTATCATGCATACTGTTTTGTCCCACTATTGATTGGGCCGAGGATCTTGTAACACTCAAGATTGAGATAATCAGCTTCAACCCAGAACTCTCTAAGTTGCTGACATGTTGTCCCTCTCTCTCTCTCATTGCGTTGTTGCAGCTTTGATTGCCTCCCTGTCATTCTCAGGCTTGGGCAGTGCTGTTAACAGTAGGCAACGGCAGTGTTCAACACCAAGGTCTCCCTCTCCAATGCCATCTCTGCTCTGGACCCTCCCATTTCCCAGAAATGTGTGTGTGTGTGTGTGTGTGTGTGTGTGTGTGTGTGTGTGTGTGTGTGTGTGCAATTCCTTTTACATCGTGATGTGTATCTTTTTATTTGTCATACACTGGTACAGTTAAGAGCAGTCTTGGGAGATTTACCAAAAGCACGGTGCGTTATGTTTTCTAAATTAAGTTTTCAATTTATCTTCAGAGCTTATTACGCATATAGACAGCTGTGGTCTTATCTTATTTACTTTCACTAAGTCGGCTGACTGAAGTGTGTGTGTGTGTGTGTGTGTGTGTGTGTGTGGTTTGTCTGCATCATGCATGTGTATGTTCTGGGCGTTAAAGAAGGGAAATTTACTTTTAAATCATGCATACTTTCATTTATTGTTTTGTCCCACTATTGATTGGGCTGAGGATCTTGTAACACTCAAGATTGAGATAATCAGCTTCAACCCAGAACTCTCTAAGTTGCTGACATGTTGTCCCTCTCTCTCTCATTGCGTTGTTGCAGCTTTGATTGCCTCCCTGTCATTCTCAGGCTTGGGCAGTGCTGTTAACAGTAGGCAACGGCAGTGTTCAACACCAAGGTCTCCCTCTCCAATGCCATCTCTTCTCTGGTCTCTCCCATTCCCCAGAGGGTCTTGTCAGGAATGATAATGATATAAGCTCGACATTTCCACATCTTGTTGGAGTCTTCCTCCCCAGCCAACAGAGCTTACCTTCTGTCAGTAGCAGTTAGCTCCTCATGCTTCCTCTTGGCTACCGGTGGTACCTTCCCCTTTTGGTGACCAAAAGGGTTGAGAGCTAGTATTGGGGTAGAATGGGCACATAGACTAATCGGAAGTATCCAACTCAAGCCACCACCAATGGCCATCTGCATGGTACTCATTGGAATCCAGGTACAAACTCATACTAGGGGAAGTGACCATCGGTAGCCAAGAGGAAGCATGAGGAGCTAACTGCTACTGACAGAAGGTAAGCTCTGTTGGCTGGGGAGGAAGACTCCAACAAGATGTGGAAATGTTGAGCTTATATCATTATCATTCCTGACAAGACCCTCTGGGGAATGGGAGAGTCCAGAGCAGACATGGCATTGGAGAGGGAGACCTTGGTGTTGAACACTGCCGTTGCCTACTGTTAACAGCACTGCCCAAGCCTGAGAATGACAGGGAGGCAATCAAAGCTGCAACAACGCAATGAGAGAGAGAGAGGGACAACATGTCAGCAACTTAGAGAGTTCTGGGTTGAAGCTGATTATCTCAATCTTGAGTGTTACAAGATCCTCGGCCCAATCAATAGTGGGACAAAACAGTATGCATGATAAAAAGTAAAATTTCCCTACGATGCAGACAAAACCACACACACACACACACACACACACACACACACACACACACACACACACACACACACACGCACACACATTTCAGACAGCCGACTTATTGCAAATTAAATAAGATGAGATCACAGCTTTCTATATGCGTAATAAGCTCTGAAGAACTTAAGTTAGAAAACATAACGCACCGTGCTTTTGGTAAAT
Source organism: Eunapius fragilis (assembly GCA_963681505.1). Lineage (NCBI taxonomy): Eukaryota > Metazoa > Porifera > Demospongiae > Spongillida > Spongillidae > Eunapius > Eunapius fragilis. Next base: position 994,617 of record OY811972.1, read on the forward strand.
CTCCCAAGATTGCTCTTAACTGTACCAGTGTATGACAAATAAAGAGATACACATCACGATGTAAAAGGAATCGCACACACACACACACACACACACACACACACACACACACACACACGCCCGCACACACACACAAACACGTACACACAAGACACTCATGCCCACACACAGTTACACACCGGTGCGCAATCAGGGATCGAGAATAGTTCCCTTGCGCTGCCTCAGGATGTTAACAGCCCTTGGGAAAGTTACAAACGGATGACGCTAGCGTTGCATCTGGAAGCCATTTTTTTAAAGAAAAAAAACAAATGGCGTAATGCCTAAATCCAATGTAAACAACTGCTCTCAGCTCGTACGCATTTTTGCTCTCAGCTCCTGCGCGTTTTTGCTCTCGGACCGTACGCAATTTTGCTCTCAGACCGTACGCAATTTTGCTCTCAGACCGTACGCAATTTTGCTCTCGGACCGTACGCAATTTTGCTCTCGGACCGTACGCAATTTTGCTCTCAGACCGTTGCTCGTACTCATTTTTGCTCTCAAACCGCTGCTCGTACCCGCGACCTACCGGGCCACCGTAGCATTTCCATAAGGTGTGCACTAAATAATAAATGTTTCAATGCATAGTATTAGTATATCATTCCATTATACCATCTGCAATGCAATCCTACCTCCACATAACCAGATGTTGTCTGTACACCAGTGTTAGGATTCACCAGTAGAGTCCTGAAGATGTCAAAAACACCACCATTCCTCCCATTGGCATCAGTCATGTCGTTCACACTGTTGTTAGCTGGGTAGACACACACAGCTGATACATCTACACCTCTGTCAATGTGGAGATGCAATTCAGTTAGGCAACCAAATACAAAACATCACAACCACAATTCATGCTATAAAATTTTCTCCTATGATAATTAATTTGCTTAGGTCTTTCTATTTTAAAACACATGAGTTTCCAATAGAACATATATAATTAGTACAACACTAACCCTATGTTGGTTGTGAAGGCTCCATACATGAACAGTGCCCAATCTCCATTCTGATAATAACGTCCCATCTGGTTGAATGCTGCACCAGCTGTTATAGAATCCAGCCCTTATGTGTATCCATCAGAACTATGTGTGACAACTTACTGATGGAATTGTATGAGGTGGAGTATGTGGCACTGAGACAGTCAATACGTGCCTTTGCCAAGGTGAGTGGAGCATTGTCAGTACTGCTCCCTGGATCATTCTGCAGTAAGAGGTAAGAGGTAGTCTAATTACAGCCCCTCAAGGCCCTCAGATAAGGCTTACTGACCTGACAGACACGGACAACTTGACTTATGATGGTCTGTGAAGTAAAATCTTAATAAACTGACCAACAAAAGGAATATCACCTTTTTACAAAAAAATGGCATTGACCAGACCAAAACTTCGTATATGGTGTATATGTGGCATTTAATTCATACAGGGAACAGTACATTAAAAAATAAACTGATGAAAATGATCCCGCCGCCCCCCCCCCCCCCCCCCCCCCCCCCCCGGAATAAAAATTAGAGAATAGTGACAATGTAGTGGTATCATTAACTCTGTACTCACCCCATTGTGAGGAAGTAATAATAGATGCCTTTGAGAGCTACACTTACATTTGTGTTATCAACATCTCTCATGAAGACAAAGAAGTACTTGTGTTCATCAGGATTGATGGGATCACGTACTCCAGGCAGTATAGCTGTCCTGGGAGCATAGTTGGCCTTATAGGTGTCCACAAACACAGGGGCTGGAAGGGACATCATTGGGTCAGACCAACATATGATAGTCATTGAACATACATTTGAAATTGGCAATGCTGTTTGTACGCAGCTGCAGTACTGTTTTGAGTGAGTTAGGGTCTGTAGGATTTGTGTAGTTGACAGTGAGGAAGAATAGACCAGCATCAGAGCCATTCAAATTTTGAGTAGAGACAGCAAAGAAGTTGATACCCCTTGGGTTAGTCACTGGAGAGAGAGGGAACAGAAGTAGTACAGTCCAACAGTCCAGTACAAGATGAATGTATGTATGTACGTACGCACGCACGTACGTACCTACATACATACATAAAAACACACACACACCACACACACACACACACCACACACACACACACACACCACACACCGCACACACACACACATACACACATACATACATGCATACACACACACGCACCACACACACACACGCACACACACACACACACATACATACATACATACATACATACACACACACACACACACACACACACACACACACACACACACACACACACACACACACACACACACACACACACACACACACACACACACACACACACACACACACACACACACACACACACACACACACACACACACACACACACACACACACACACACACACACACACACACACACACACACACACACACACACACACACACACACACACACACACACACACACACACACACACACACACACACACACACACCCACACACACACACACACACACACACACACACACACACACACACACACACACACACACACACACACACACACACACACACACACACATACATACATACATACATACATACATACATACATACATACATACATACATACATACATACATACATACATACATACCATTATAGGCAATCCCACTTCCATAAAAGGCAGGACTGATGGAGACCATACCACTTGCTGCTGCTACAGTTGCAAAGTTGGCCAAGTTGGATATCTATAGGGAAATTGTATCATGGTACCAATGATGAAGTAATCCATAACCAGTTTAAATAACTTACATTAACTGCCCTACAAGATGGCGTCCCAGCAGCCTCACTCCCACACACCACCAGTCTGGTGGGGTCAGTGGGACTGGAGGGGAACACACGAATGTGGTTCCTGCACACATAGTCCTGGGGAGGAGGGAGGAAAGAGGTGTGATTTTTTGGACCAACATAATGATGGACCTCACTGGATTGTATCCAACGGCAGCTGAACATCCTGCAATGGAGGCTGTTGGTGGTAGGTTCAATTGCCCTACCAAAGTCAGATTCTGATTTACAATATAGAGCCTGTCACTGCAACAGGACATCACAAAGTAAATCTACAACCATCACATGCGCACACGAACAGGTTAACAATCTTATATTTAAAATAAACCTATGCTTACACAGCTCCAACGACTATTATGCCAAGAATAGAATTGAAATTCAGTTTGCTGATGAAGTAAGGCTTTGAAGGTCCATTTAGTCCACTGAACTTCGAATAGAATAAGCCTACGGGGAGAAAAATACAAAACCTGAAATTGTGTGTGTGCCGGCCAAGTATTTCATCATCCCAGAAGATTCATATTTCACGACCGCTAATACCTGTAGGTGCCTTGCTATAATTCTTGGTAAAAATCGGGTTCGTTATCTGGCTTGGCTGAGCAGCATCACAGAAAGCAGAGAGCAACCAAATGAAATACACCACTTGAAGCATGGCGGTGAAATATCGACAGTCTTGTCTATGCGGTTCGTGCGCGCACTCGTAGCAAAACGCTACAATAATAATAATTGTACCCATAGAAACAGTGTACCGTTGACAGCTGCTAGCCTATAGGGTAATTCCTCCCAAATAGGGCATGGGGACAAGGCTAGACAGTTGCTAACAACGCTGTTTAAACACACACAGGTGCACTTTTTTTTTTTTTAACTTCATTTTATAAAATGTGCTCTGAAAACACTCCCCACTCTGAATGCAACCTTCCCCTCCCAACCTTCCGGAGAAGGTAAGGAACGTTCATCAACCTCCACAGCTTCGGTCCGAAGACACCAGCTCTGAAGCTTTTCACGCTCAGGAAAGGTTACTGCATCTCATCCTCATGGGGGAAAGACCAACTGCTAGAGTTGGATCTTGAGGTGCAGACATGTACTATAGAAATGATCCTAGTAAGTACAGTCTTAATTTCTACACATTTTACACGAACAGTTATACGAAGGCCGCAACGTTGCGCTTGTGGGTTTATTCAGCAATCTAATTATACCCTTTTATCCGGAGCTTATAATTATATTATCTGCGGTGCCGACCATAGCAACGTTTTCGTTGCTATGCTTATGATCTGCGCAGTCATGTACAACTGCGGTTTAAGTGTCTCCGTCATGAAGCGTTTCCTCTGGTTGCTGTACTTCTTTGCCCTAAGTGACGCTCAGCCGAAAATGTTGAATACAGTTTTTACTCAAATCTATCAGGCATCCGCAAGTAAGCCTCAATGCTTCTTGCTGACATTGTACGATTAGTAGATGCTATAGGGTCTGCTTCTCTACGTCCAGACGAAGCGTACTCCAAGTACACTGGACGAACAGGACCGTTGGAACCTTACTTCGTCAGCAAACTTAACTTTGACACCATTCCTGGCATGATAGTTGTTGGAGCAGCGTAAGAATACATACATTTCAACATAAACTTGAATAGTTAATTGCAAAGGACAGGCCCACAGTTTCCGTTCACAATACATGTATGACTATGCTCAAGCAACTTAATGTATGGGCCATATTCACTCGTCTCTACCTGCTCGGACTAATGGGGGCCGGTACTTTTTCAACAGAGATTGGCTGTATATACTGAACCAGAACCTGACTTCAGTCGAGCAATTGAACTTACCACCAACAGCCTCCATTGCAGAATGTTCAGCTGCCGTAGGATACAATCCAGTGAGGTCCATCATTATATTGATCCAAAAAACCACACCTCTTTCCTCCCTCCTCCCCAGGACTATGTGTGTAGGAACCACATCCGTGTGTTCCCCTCCAGTCCCACTGACCCCACCAGACTGGTGGTGTGTGGGAGTGAGGCTGCTGGGATGCCATCTTGTAGGGCAGTTAATGTAAGTCATTCGATACCACTGATGTGCCCATTCAATCAGTGCATTATAATTATTTAGGTCTCCAATCTTGTGAACTTCACTTCTGTGACAGCCACAAGTGGCCTAGCCTCTACTAGACCTGATTACTATCAAATGGGGATTGCATATAATGGTATTACTTTATATAGCCTATTGTGTACTAGACTGCACTATTGGTTCTCTCTCCCTTTCTCCAGTGACTAACCCAAGGGGTATCAACTTCTTTGCTGTCTCTACTCTCAATTTAAATGCCTCCAATGCTGGTCTATTCTTCCTCACTGTCAACTACACAAATCCTACAGACCCTAACTCACTCAAAACAGTACTGCAGCTGCGTACAAACAGCATTGCCAATTTCCAATGTATGTTCAATGACTGTCATATGTTGGTCTGACCCAATGATGTCCCTTCCAGCCCCTGTGTTTGTGGACACCTATAAGGCCAACTATGCTCCCAGGACAGCTGTACTGCCTGGAGTACGTGATCCCATCAATCCTGATGAACACAAGTACTTCTTTGTCTTCATGAGAGATGTTGACACTACTACACATGTGAGCTAGTGTGACATATGTTATGCTGATTGTTGGTAGTTCTACTTTTCATATTATGAGATATCTAAAGCAGCTATATTTGCATCAGTTGACATTGGGCTGATATTTTGGCAAACATAAACTTACTGTAGGTATCTTCATCATTGTGATGTCACCTTATCTCACATCCCTAAGCATCCTTTTCAACTACTTAGCCCCCTTCTTTAAAATTGATTGGATTTTTAATAGCACTACCTTTGCTTATGGTAAACCATGACACCATGTTGAGATGGGGCATTCCCATCAAGATAAGCATGTACATTAACTAATTTATTGAGATAATAACCATTAGTACATGGTTTATAGCAGTGGCAAATACAGATAGAGCAAATGCTTAACATTACAAACATAAAACACAGTGATGCAGATTCTGCAGACAGTTTCAAATCATTGATGTGATGTTCACAACATTTTATTGGCCAAAAGCTGTTCATAATTACAGTAAGCTAATTTGCAAATGCTGCAGGTTAAGATAATCCAAATGACTTTTAATTGTGCTGTGATACACGCAACTTTGCTTTTATTTCACAGACCATCATAAGTCAAATTGTCCGTGTCTGTCAGGTCAGTAAGCCTTATCTGAGGGACTTGAGGGGCTGTAATTAGACTGCCTCTTACCACTTACTGCAGAATGATCCAGGGAACAGTACTGACAATGCCCCACTCACCCTGGTGAAGGCACGTATTGACTGCAAGAGTGCCACATACTCCACCTCATACAATGCCATCAGTAAGTTTTCACACATAGTTCTGATAGATACATAAACTGAGATATGGGCTGGATCCATATCCTATCAACAGCTGGTGCTGCATTCAACCAGATGGGCCGTTATTATCAGAATGGAGATTGGGCACTGTTCATGTATGGAGCCTTCACTACCAACATAGGGTTAGTGTTGTACTAATTATGTTCTATTGGAAACTCATGTGTTTTAAAAACCTAGACAAATTAATTATCATAGCAGAAAATTTTAAAGCATGAATTGAGGTTGCAGTGTTTTGTAGTTGGTCACTTCACTGAATTGCATCTCTACATTTTCAGTGGTGTAGATGTTTCAGCTGTGTGTGTCTACCCAGCTAACAACAGTGTGAATGACATGACTGATGCCAATGGGAGGAATGGTGGTGTTTTTGACATCTTCAGGACTCTACTGCAGAATCCTAACACTGGTGTACAGACAACATCTGGTTATGTGGAGGTAGGATTGATAACTGTAGAGGATATAATGGTATGATATACTATGCATTGAACCATTTTTATTTAGTGCACACCTTATGGAAATGCAGCAAGACCAGACTACACCTACACAGACACTGTCAATACCATCACGCAGATTGGTTCTGAACCACTGACAGTGATCAGTGGTGTTAGTGTCACCAAGATTGTACTGGACCAGACCTGTGTGGTCACAAATAACATGACTACCAGAACCTGTGTGATGCAAGATGTGCTCCTTTTGGGAACAGGTACAAGAGAACGCTGCATATCACTATGACTAGGCTCTAGCCTTATACCTACACAAGGTTTCTTTTTTTTTTTTTTCATTGCAGGATGGGGGGGAGGGGGGGAGAGGGGGGGTGAGGAATGTGAAATTGTGAGTTTAATGCCCTAGCTTGCATCCTCATATTTGCTGGTCATTGGGAGCAGGAAATTTTACATGCAATGTCTTGGTTGATGGGCACACTAAGGCCAAGCATTAAACAACCATATAGAAAAAATGTTGTGTGTGGGTTTTCAGCTCGATACATAATTATCCAACAAGTCCTAGTACCTCGTGTGTGGGTTTTAAACTTTGGGAATTTGTGAAATGGATATAAGCATTGCATTGTGTTACCACTCATAGCTATGGGTACAATATTGAAGGTTGCCATTGGCTACAACAATGGAAGCGCATTCTCCGTCGTATCAGAAGAGATGAAGGTATACTGCTTATTATCCAAGGGATATTTGTGAGCTAGCTAGCAATACTGAAACAAAACTGTGCTTTGCTTATGCCTACACCTTATAGCTGGATGATGCTTCAAGTGTTAGGCAGCTGGACCTGCAAACACAAGTAAGAGCTTGTGTTAAACTGATCCATAGTAAGCTGCCTCATCTCCAGGGAGGAGTGAAGTACCTCTATGTGAACACAGACACCTCCATCTACAGACTACCACTTCAGAGGTGCACTAGATACCTCAGCTGCAGGTGAGAGAGGTGGGGTCAGACCACACCCAGTGGCATTATTACCTTCACTCCACAGGACCTGTGTGGCCTCCAGAGACCCATACTGTGTGTGGAACTCTTCTCTGTCCCAGTGTGTGGTGTCTTCTATAGTACCCACCATGTCCAATGGTTCAGCATCAGTACCCAATGGGTGAGTTTGTACAAAATAACTTACCACACTGAGCTAATTGTTCCATCACATGATCAGTACCTACCAGAACATCCATACAGGAGTTGATAGCAGTTGCCCAGGTTACTGCTCTGAGGTTCAATAGACACCATCTAACAATCATTCTCTTCATTCAGCTATTCCAATATTGAATGTTTCTAGTTCCATCTTGTATCCCTTACAACCTGCCTTTGTTGGATCCAGTGTTGCTCTTGTGTGCACCCCTAATGATGAAGCTCTAGTTGCTGGCTACCAATGGGTTAAAGATGGGATGGTTCTCACTGATGGAGGGAGGGTGACAGGGACCACTCAGTCCACCCTCTCCATTGCCAGCGTAACACTACTGGACCAGGGAATGTACCAGTGCAGTGCTACCAATGTTGATGGCGTCAGTAGTGGTCTGTCCAATGTCGTACAAGTAACAATCTATGGTATGTCTACATTGAAATAAATCTTTCCCTGATCCAACTCCACTCCATTACTAGATGTCATGGTAACCATTCAACCTCTGAACCAGACCAATGTATTGCCTGGTCGTACAGCCAACTTCAGCATTACTGCAGCCGGAGCTGGTTCATTCTCATACCAATGGCAGTATGGGAATGAGACCAACCTAATACCAGGGGGAAGATACCAGGGCATCACCACACCCACCTTGGTCATCTCCCCTGTGGTGGGAGGGGACAACAGCAGTGTGTATGTGTGTAGAGTGACCAGTCCATCTGGGAACACCACAGCTACTCAGCCGGCATATCTGACGCTTGGTCAGTTTATTAAAATAGGTTATCACATTTGTAACCTGATGTAGTAGGTTGTATTACATGAATAGTGCATTTCCTAGGTCTTATGTTTACATATCAGATACGCAATTATGCTGTTGTGTGTTACTTTAACATGTATAAGTTATAGCCTTAAGACTGAAGGCAGTACATATTTGCTAATGGCTGTTGTATGTAAAATACTGCTCTCTCTATGACATAATACTTGTCCTCCACACACATACACGTGCGTGCACACGCCACACACAGCACCTGCTCCCATCATAACACAACATCCTATGGCTAATCTCTCTGTGATGTTTGGCCAGAACGCATCACTCTCTTGTTCTGCCAATGGTCTGGGCCCCCTCACTGTACAGTGGACTACACCTCCAGGACTTAATCCTCCCCAGCCCAAACAATATGGAGGCTATGACATCACAGACACATTGGTTCTCAGCTCAGTTAACACTTTAAACCGAGGAACATACATGTGTGTGGTCACTGACAGCAGAGGGACAGTGGTCTTTTCTCTACCTTCCACTTTGGGAGTGCTAGGTAACAATGTTTACATTTGAGCTATTTAACTATCTGCCACATTTTGTTTCAGTTCCAACTTCAAATGCTATTGCTATGGCAACGTTGTCACTTGGAACCTTTACATGTACCCCAAATGATGGTCTTGGAGGAGCCACCATCACCAGCTACCAGTGGATTAAGGATGGAGTGGCTCTCTCCAATGGAGGGAGGGTATCAGGGGCCACCCAAACCACCCTCTCAGTCAGCAACGTGATGCCTCAGGACCAGGGACTGTACCAGTGTAATGTTACCAATGTTGACAGGGTCAGTAGCCTCTCTATTTCATCAAGTGTCGTCATTTCTGGTGAGACATTTTAAACAATAAGGAAATAATGATTTTAGTATTTCTTATCTCTATTCCCTAGACACTGTGATAGTTACCCAGCCATCACACCAGTGTGGAGTTCTTCTAGGTAGCACTGCTTCGTTCAGTGTGGGTGCAGTACATGTGGCAGGTGGAGGGGGAGGAGCCATCTCCTATGCGTGGCAGTACAGCAACAGCAGCCACCTAGCAGGGAACAGGTTCCTGGGGACCAGTAACTCAACATTTATCATTAGCCCAGTGCTGGAGGCAGACAATGGATCCACATTTATCTGCATTGTGACTGGTGGATCAGGAGTATCAATACCTTCCCAGACTGCCATCCTCATGCTTGGTGAGTTTGGGCAGTCATTGGCTATTCACTGCTGTCAATGGGACATGTGCATACACCGATACATCAATGTCTGATACCTCCTTATGATGGTAAGCATTATCCATTCCATTGTCTCCCCCTAGCCTCATCCTCTCAGGCAAATGCAAGTGGATATTATTCAGCAAGCCCTACCTGTGGTCCAATCAGCTCCACACTACTCTCGTCCCCATCACCCAGCTCACCTGGGTTCACCTACGTACTCACCTGGTCGGCCGCGCAAGTAGCTAGTTCTTCTGTTGTTATTCAGCCAACTCAGACAGGATACATCCTGACCAGCACTGCAGCCCTCCAAGGGTCCCCATCCATTCAAGGTCCAGCCAGCACACCAATGCCTCCACCCACCAAAGATGCAGCAAATGGTTAGCTGTCAGATCAATCATACATGAGTAATTAGGCACATGCTTGTTGTTAAATAGAAGTAACAATCAATTATGTAGCATTGTTGTGGTATACATGATCAGTAGCACATACACATCAGCATCATAGAATGACTTGAATCCATGTGTAAAGTTAGGGAGAAGGAATGTGGATTTATTTAAATTGAAGGCTGAGTGTGCATTCCAGTAAGAGATTCTTACATTTTAAAAAAAAAAAAAACATACAAATAGAACTCATGTTTCAGATGCTTATCTATTTTAAATAACAGACATAGCTCATTTGTTAATATTACAGGGAAAAAGGTATACATCTTCGAATGCAGAATTGTTAACAGATTAGCACCATACATGTAGTTGTCACAATTACGTGCAAAACAAGTGACATGACAATTTGGTACCTGCACATGGACAGGATGTGCAGGCACACTGCAGATTTAATTAAGATAACTGATACAGCTTAGAGCACATCTGTAATTAAATAAAATATTTGGCATGAAGGAAGTGTACTGGAAGCAAGCCTGTTTAGGCATAGCAGTGATAACATCCCACTTCGAGCAGGCTGAGCATAATCACACAGGCATTCCACAGCATATGTTGACAAGTACACTGGACAAACAGGACCATTGAAGCCATACTTCATCAGCAAGCTGAACTTTGACGCCATTTCCAGAATGATAGTTGTTGGAGCAGCGTATGTTAATGCAGTGTGTCAATAACTGTACATTGGATGCGTTTAATAATAATTAAGGCTGCATGGACATGCATGTATCCATATACATGTGACAAAGGTGAGACCAAGCCAATGATTCCTAATGTGTTCATTCAAACAGAGATTGGCTATACGTCCTCAATCAGAACCTGACTTTGGTAGGGCAATTAAACCTACCACCAACAGCCTCCATTGCAGGATGTTCAGCTGCCGTAGGATACAATCCAGTGAGGTCCATCATTATGTTGGTCCAAAAAAACCACACCTCTTTCCTCCCTCCTCCCCAGGACTATGTGTGTAGGAACCACATCCGTGTGTTCTCCTCCAGTCCCACTGACCCCACCAGACTGGTGGTGTGTGGGAGTGAGGCTGCTGGGATGCCATCTTGTAGGGCAGTTAATGTAAGTCATTGGATACCACTGATGTGCCCATCCAACCAGTGCATTATAATTATTTAGGTCTCCAATCTTGTGAACTTCACTTCTGTGACAGCCGCAAGTGGCCTAGCCTCTACTAGACCTGATTACTATCAAATGGGGATAGCATATAATGGTATGTGCACAGATATGAGTACTAGACTGCACTATTGGTTCTCTTTCCCTCTCTCCAGTGACTAACCCAAGGGGTATCAACTTCTTTGCTGTCTCTACTCTCAATTTAAATGCCTCCAATGCTGGTCTATTTTTCCTCACTGTCAACTACACAAATCCTACAGACCCTAACTCACTCAAAACAGTACTGCAGCTGCGTACAAACAGCATTGCCAATTTCCAATGTATGTTCAATGACTATCATATGTTGGTCTGACCCAATGATGTCCCTTCCAGCCCCTGTGTTTGTGGACACCTATAAGGCCAACTATCCTCCCAGGACAGCTGTACTGCCTGGAGTACGTGATCCCATCAATCCTGATGAACACAAGTACTTCTTTGTCTTCATGAGAGATGTTGACACTACTACACATGTAAGATACAATGTACTCAGTCTACATGCTCCCCTCATACCAGCTTCGATTTATGCATGTTCTTATTGTTCCACTTTAGACCATCATAAGTCAAATTGTCCGTGTCTGTCAGGTCAGTAAGCCTTATCTGAGGGACTTGAGGGGCTGTAATTAGACTGCCTCTTACCTCTTACTGCAGAATGATCCTGGGAGCAGTATTGACAATGCCCCACTCACCCTGGTGAAGGCACGTATTGACTGTCTCAGTGCCACATACTCCACCTCATACAATGCCATCAGTAAGTTTTCACACATAGTTCTGATAGATACATAAACTGAGATAAGGGCTGGATCCATATCCTATCAACAGCTGGTGCTGCATTCAACCAGATGGGACGTTATTATCAGAATGGAGATTGGGCACTGTTCATGTATGGAGCCTTCACTACCAACATAGGGTTAGTGTACACTTACATTGCACAGACAGTCAGCAGAACAGGGTGGCTGACACTAGGATGAATGTTCCTTCTCTTACAATTCCTTCCACAGCGGTGTAGATGTGTCAGCTGTGTGTGTCTACCCAGCTAACAACAGTGTGAACGACATGACTGATGCCAATGGGAGGAATGGTGGTGTTTTTGACATCTTCAGGACTCTACTGGTGAATCCTAACACTGGTGTACAGACAACATCTGGTTATGTGGAGGTGGGGATAATATTCATATAGTCTCCAGCCATAACTTAAAAGTGTATGTCATTGTGTCAAACTAAAAGGAATGATGGCATTTCCCATGTCTTATTGATCTGCGATGATTGTGTAACTATGACTAGCAGAACTGAGTTTTTCAAGTTGCAGTTCTAATAGCCTTTCCATGTACTATATAAAACATTGAGAGTTGGACAGCTCATGGACTGAAGGCGATAGGATTACTGAAATTAGTTAATCATTAATTGACAAACTAAACATCTCAATGGTGAAAATCCATTTGCACCAATAACAGATAAAATGCATGTACGCGTACACATCAACCAAGTATAATTGTTCATTTATGTTCGAATATTAGTGCACACCTTATGGAAATGCAGCAAGACCAGACTACACCTACACAGACACTGTCAATACCATCACCCAGATTGGTTCTGAACCGCTGACAGTGATCAGTGGTGTTAGTGTCACCAAGATTGTACTGGACCAGACCTGTGTGGTCACAAACAACATGACTACCAGAACCTGTGTGATGCAAGATGTGCTCTTTTTGGGAACAGGTACACAACATAATTACTTTCAGTCAGTAATGGCTGGTCTAATGTGGTTGCATCTGAAAATGCAGCTTGCATTTGTCAGTGAGCAGATCATTAATTTGCTGCTCTGCATCCATAATACACCTACTAGTTAATAACCATAACTATCTCCACAGCTGTGGGCACAGTACTGAAGGTGGCTGTTGGCTATCTAAACAGAAGTACATTCTCGGTCATAGCTGAGGAGATCAAGGTACTTCAGTTGTGTAGCTATGTTAAGCATCTTCTGGGAAGAGGGAGGGGAGGGGTAAGCTGGATATATGGTGGAAGGAGGGAGTGGGGGAGAGGTTGGTACTGTAATAGTGTGAGGGGGAAGGAGAGATGGAGGTGATGTGAGGGGAAGGAGATATGGAGGTGGTGTGAGGGGAAGGGGATCTTGAAGTAGTCATTGATAGCTTGAAGAGAATTGGTCCAGAGACAAATCAATGGTTTTAGACACTTTCCTCAACAATAGCTGGATGACACTGCAAATGTTAGGCAGCTGGACATACAAACACAGGTAAGGGCTGTGCTAAATTCATAATATCACAGCCATCATAACATCCACCTGCCTCATCTCCAGGGAGGAGTGAAGTACCTCTATGTGAACACTGACACCTCCATCTACAGACTACCACTTCAGAGGTGTACTGGATACCTCAGCTGCAGGTGAGCGGGGCGGGTCAGACCACACCCAGTGGAATTATTACCTTCACTCCACAGGACCTGTGTTGCCTCTAGAGACCCATACTGTGTGTGGAACACTTCTCTGTCCCAGTGTGTGGTGTCTTCTATAGTACCCACCATGTCCAATAGTTCAGCATCAGTACCCAATGGGTGAGTTTGTACAAAGTAACTTACCACACTAAGCTAACTGTTCCATCACATGATCAGTATCTACCAGAATATCCATACAGGAGTTGTTAACAGTTGCCCAGGTTACTGCTCTGAGTACCATAACGTCATCATCACATAACACTTATTCTCTCCATCCAGCTCTTCCATTGAACATCCCCAGTTCCATCTTGTATCTTTCACAACCTGCCTTTGTTGGATCCAGTGTGTCTCTTCAGTGCATCCCCAGTGATGGACAAAATGGAGCCACCATCGCCAGCTACCAATGGGTTAAAGATGGAATGGTTCTCACTGATGGAGGGAGGGTGACAGGGACCACCCAGTCCACCCTCTCCATTGCCAGCGTAACACTGCTGGACCAGGGAATGTACCAGTGCAGTGCTACCAATGTTGATGGTGTCAGTAGTGGTCTGTCCAACACTGTGCAAGTATCAGTCAGTGGTATGTAGAGACATGCCTTAATTATTTGTACTAATCATCAAATCCTCCATCTTGTTAGATGTCATGGTAACCATTCAACCTCTGAACCAGACCAATGTATTGCCTGGTCGTACAGCCAATTTCAGCATTACTGCAGCCGGAGCTGGTTCATTCTCATACCAATGGCAGTACGGGAATGGGACTAACCTACTACCAGGGGGAAGATACCAGGGCATCACCACACCCACCTTGGTCATCTCCCCTGTGGTGGGAGGGGACAACAGCAGTGTGTATGTGTGTAGAGTGACCAGTCCATCTGGGAACACCACAACTACCCAGCCAGCTTATCTGATACTTGGTCAGTTTATTAAAACTTATTAGTGGTTGCTGTTCTCATGTTTACTTTTTCACATGGTTCTTATCCTTCCTTTATCACACACACACACACACCACAGCACCTGCTCCCATCATAACACAACATCCTATGGCTAATCTCTCTGTGATGTTTGGCCAGAATGCATCCCTCTCTTGTTCTGCCAATGGTCTGGGACCCCTCACTGTACAGTGGACTACACCCCCAGGACTTAATCCTCCCCAGCCCAATCAATATGGAGGCTATGACATCACAGACACATTGGTTCTCAGCTCAGTTAACACTTTAAACCGAGGAACATACATGTGTGTGGTCACTGACAGCAGAGGGACAGTGGTCTTTTCTCTACCTTCCACTTTGGGAGTGCTAGGTAACAATGTTTACATTTGAGCTATTTAACTATCTGCCACATTTTGTTTCAGTTCCAACTTCAAATGCTATTGCTATGGCAACATTGTCCCTTGGAACCTTCACATGTACCCCAAATGATGGTCTTGGAGGAGCCACCATCACCAGCTACCAGTGGATTAAGGATGGAGTGGCTCTCTCCAATGGAGGGAGGGTATCAGGGGCCACCCAAACCACCCTCTCAGTCAGCAACGTGATGCCTCAGGACCAGGGACTGTACCAGTGTAATGTTACCAATGTTGACGGGGTCAGTAGCCTCTCTATATCATCAAGTGTCATCATTTCTGGTGAGACATTTTAAATGATAAGGAAATAATGATTTTAGTATTTCTTATCTCTATTCCCTAGACACTGTGATAGTTACCCAGCCATCACACCAGTGTGGAGTTCTTCCAGGCAGCACTGCTTCATTCAGTGTGGGTGCAGTACATGTGGCAGGTGGAGGGGGTGGAGCCATCTCCTATGCGTGGCAGTACAGCAACGGCAGCCACCTAGCAGGGAACAGGTTCCTGGGGACCAGTAACTCAACACTTACCGTTAGCCCAGTGCTGGAGGCAGACAATGGATCCGCATTTATCTGCATTGTGACTGGTGGATCAGGAGTGTCAATACCTTCCCAAACTGTGGTACTTTCAGTTGGTGAGCCAGTGGAAATGCGGCATTCTGTTGTACTTTTTCATAGCTTATATTGCCATAATAAGGTAGATGATTTTAATATCCCTCCTCTCTGCAGGTGTGCCATGCCTGGTACAAAATCCTACTTCAACAATCAGCATAATATCTCAATCGTTTAGTTCGATTCTGTCAATAAACCCATCCAGTAGTCTTACCAGCTCTCCGATTATTCAACAAAACATGACATCTGCCTTAACCACGTCCATCCTGTCAGCTGGCACACAGGTATCTCAGATCACTCAAGTTAGTGCAGGTCTTACCACAAAGTTATCTTCACAGGCAACATCTCAACAGGCCAGCACTTCTGCACTTCAATCCAAAAGCTCTATAATTAGCCAAGCACTCATTAGTTCTCCAGCTATCCAATCTACCACCAGCTCACCTGTCATTCTGGTGTCAACTAGCTCTCATGGATCAACTAGTTCTTCAGTTGATCAGTCTCTCCACTTAAGTAGACAGTATACTCAATCAGTTCTCACCCAGACAGCAGATGTATTGACCACATCTCCAGTTCCTGACGCCTCTCCTTTGTCTGATGCCCAACAAAGTGCAGCAAACAGTCTTATAACTTATGCGAGGACAATGGCATTAACCAGCTTCCTTTTACTGTTGTTCATAGTCTTAGTATGACAACTCCACTCTCACAAGGGCGTATGCTCATGTCTACTTGCTATGTACCGCATACAAAATATCTCTCATTATACAGAGCATACTAAGTTTATGCTACCCATATGTAACCACAATTTGAAATTAATTTAGCGCCATCAGAGATTACATATATATGTACAAAACTGGTGTACAACACAACAAAAAGGAGCCACAATAAGAGTAACTATTCAGCAGCAGCAAGCTGAGGTGGACTTGGTTTGGATATCAAATGGATTCACGTTAGCACAGTCGGCCAGTGAAGGTACTCCACACACTGGGGGAGTGCCCACCTCTTCAAAGGTGAAATGAGGTGCGTACCGACTGTGCTTGAGAACAGCAGCAAACGAGGAGGACATGACAGTTGGACAGCAAGCCTGGGAACGATAAAACTGATCAACACCACAAGTATAGTGCAATACAGGCATGCATAGCAATAGGTGCATGTATGAATACACCTCATAGATGCATGCACCATATACACACATAATCTACATGCACACCACACACACACATACACACCTCATAGACACATGCACACCTCATATCTCATACACACATGCACACCTCTCTCAAACACACATACATGCATGCACACACAACATACACTCACTGAAATGGTTATGTTGTACGCAAGCTGAAAGGAATCCTCGTGATCAGGGATAGTCCCTAAAATGAGAAGGCTATTGTGCATTTGTCACAATACAACATCAGTATATTACAGTATATTACAGTATATTACAGTATATTACAGTATAATTACAGTATATTACAGTATATTGCCTGCAGGATATCAAGTGTTACACATTAGCATTGGCAGTAAAGAGACAGACAGACCACCTCCTAACACACATGGCCACCACCTTGACATAAAAGTGTAATGAGACCAGCTACTCCAGGGCAAAAGCAGACCCCCTACCAAGCCCTGAATCCACCACAATGCATGCCATTTTCTTTCATCAACCATTCAATAAAAATTAAATGACCACCCATTTCAAGTTCAGCAATTAATAAACTTTCCATGCGATGACATGGGCAAGTGAGATGAAAGAGGTGGGGGATCTATTACTAGTGGATACCTTGATCAAACCTTTTGTAATACTTAGATCTAACTATGCATTACATAATACACACATGGCATGCACTTACCTTTGTAGGACACATTCTCCACACCGTCGCATGGCTTATCCTGTTCAGAACTAACCTTGAATAGGCGGTAGGTTGCTGAACAAAACCTTATGCCGCCTGTACGTACACACAAATGAATCAATAGTGTTACCTATACAACTAGTGTTAACCTATGTCTAGCTGTATGATACCTGCACACACAAATAAATCAATAGCGTTACCTAGACAACTAGTGTTAAACTATGTAAAGGATATATGGCCATCCAACCAAAGGCAATGGCTAGAGCAGAATGTGGGGGTCATGCTACAGTCGTATATCCCTGGCCCATGTGGGGGTCACATAACAGTCCTATCCCCATGTGGGGGGGGGGGGGGGGGGGGGGGAGGGGGGGGTCCATGATACTGGCCCAAAGAGGGGGGGGGGGGGGGGGTCATGCTACAATCATATCTCTAGCCCACTCCTCAGGTATCTGATGGTATCGAGGGGTCTCATTATTCATAGTAACAATGTATAAATAGGCACACAACACCATCCAATAGCTTCCTTCGGCTTACCACACAAATTCACGAAACGGATTAATTATTTTTTTCAAGATTGCAATAGTCTTGTAGCATGTGATTACACAATACATGCACGAGTAGCCTGCACTGTATACATCACCTGTAAACACTACAAAGGTGGTATCCCCTGTACAACTCTAATGCGTCATACACACAACACTACTATCCCACGTATCTAACTCACATCACAACATTTCACTCACACTGCTGATTCAGCACACTAGTTTGCATACGGGGAAATCAGCGATCTAGTTTTAAGTTCAGGACTACAGGTATGTGACTTTCTCCTATTAGCTACACAGAGATCATTACCCTCATATCACTAATTAAGTACTTTAGAGTCCTCATAATGAACTTGTGGCCATGTAGAAGACCTCCCTAATTAGAGCCCTTCCATCTTTTGCATCATTGCCACTGTCCCATTGCCCCTCCCACCATCCCATTGCTCCTCCCACCATTCCATTGCTCCTCCCACTGTCCCATTGCTCCTCCCACTGTACCATTGCTCCTCCCACTGTACCATTGCTCCTCCCACTGTACCATTGCCCCTCCCACCATCCCATTGCTCCTCCCACTGTACCATTGCCCCTCCCACCATCCCATTGCTCCTCCCACTGAACCATTGCTCCTCCCACCATCCCATTGCTCCTCCCACCATCCCATTGCTCCTCCCACTGAACCATTGCTCCTCCCACCACTTACCAATCTTCTCCTCCAGAGCCTTGTTATTGATGATGAGAGGCGACGCCTCCACAAGCACAGGAGGGGAAAACCCTATCTCCATGGCAACTTTCATGAGCTGTTTCCATTCCAGGGCACCAGAGATACCTTCCCCTGTAAGAGGTTGGGTTATGGAGAGCAGGCACTCAAAATCAGGTAAGCTGCTATAAACATGTCTGTTAGCCATTAACCAATAATTGCCGGATGTAAGGTATACCTTACGATTTTCAAATAAAAAATGCAGCGTAAAATTTGGCGATTTGCGATCGATGTACTGGTACATTACAGCTTTCAATGGACCAGGCTCTAACCGCCACAAGCTGCCGCATCAGCCACTAGTGCCGTTCTGGCGATACATGCCGCTGAGTAACAAACGGTATCGTTCGCGTATGGCGCGGCTTAGACAAACACTGTTTTTGAAGGCACTGCAGTTCCACAACCAAAGAAATACAAGTTTTAGTGTTCAACAGAATATTACCACTCTGAATTTCGAACCTCGTTTTCAACAGGCATGCAATTCGTACCTCTAGCCAACTGTCAAGCAATGCCATTGCCGCTTCATCACGATATGCCTTCGCCGCTTCATTACGATATGGCTTTTCATATAGTGGTGGCAGTTTTGCACAGTTGAGCTATTGAGTGACATTCGTACTTACACTGGTTTGTAACATACATGAAAAAGTTAATAAATTCGTTTGGAAATCAATGTTGTTCATCAGAACATTAAAAGCCCAACGTAAGGTATACCTTACGGAAATGTAAGGTATACCTTACGTTTTTTCAGGCAATTATAGGTTAACATTAGAATCATTGGGTTAATACCACTCCCTTCAACCCACACTATCCTCCCTCCTCCATCCGCTCCCTCCTCCCTCTTCCACACACCCTTCCTCCCTCCTCCACCCACTCCCTCCTCCACCTACTCCCTCCTCCACCCACTCCCTCCTCCACCCACTCCCTCCTCCACCCACTCCCTCCTCCACCCACTCCCTCCTCCACCCACTCCCTCCTCCACCCACTCCCTCCTCCACCCACTCCCTCCTCCACCCACTCCCTCCTCCACCCACTTCCTCCTCCACCCACTCCTTCCTCCACCCACTCCCTCCTCCACCCACTCCCTCCTCCACCCACTCCCTCCTCCACCCACTTCCTCCTCCACCCACTCCTTCCTCCACCCACTCCCTCCTCCACCCACTCCCTCCTCCACCCACTCCCTCCTCCACCTACTCCCTCCTCCACCTACTCCCTCCTCCACCCACTCCCTCCTCCACCCACTCCCTCCTCCACCTACTCCCTACTCCACCCACTCCCTCCTCCACCCACTCCCTCCTCCCTCCTCTTGATAGGCCTTACCCCACAACACCCTGTCCTTCCTGAGGTCATCAGGCACGGCTTGGCTGGAGTATAAATCACTGAAGTACAGCTCACCACCAGGCTGTGGAAGAGGGTGAGGTGGTAAACATGTGTGTGAAACAAACAAACAAACAGAAAAACAAACAAACAAACAAACAAACAAGCCAACTAACTAACATGCATGCTCATACACACACACACACACACACACACACCATCTGCACACATACATGTATATTATTACTACAACAATGAGCCTACAGACTACCAGTTATGATAAACATATTAATCAGAGATACAGCACTCCTTAGATTGTTACTGTAGTGATTACATTGTACAGCGCAGATAGTGCAACACCAGTCATCATATGCACCCTCACACTACCCCACACATGCACCCTCACACACTACACCCCACACATATGCATCATAACACACCACAACCAAAGCACATGCACCCTAACACAATGCACCCTAACACAATGCACCCTAACACACCCACACGCACCCTCACATCCCACATGCACCCTCACCCTTACACACCCTTACACACCCACACCCTTACCTTACACCCCACATGCACCCTCACCCCTCACACCCCACACCCTCACCCTTACATCCTCACCCTTACACACCTCACACCCTCACCCAACACACACACGCAGGTACCTTCAATACTCTATACACCTCTCTGAAAACAGCCTCTTTATCAGGTACAAGGTTGACAACGCAGTTGGATCTGTCAACAAGAACGCTAACACATCCATCACAGAACTCGACATTTGAAACTAACACGACTATATCAAACGAGTTGTCCTTGATTCCAAGCTTGCCCAGAGACTCTATATAGCCCTCCAGGAAGTCAACGTCAGCGGCGGATACAGGTTTTGGGGGGGGGGGGGGGGCACGGATGGTGGGTGTGGCTGGGGGGGTGGGGGTCGGCTTCTGGCCCGATATGAAAAGCGGGGGGGGGGGGGGGGGGGGTGCTGTCGGTTTATGGCCCGATACGAGGAGCGGGGGGGGGGGGGGGGGGGGGGGGGGGGGGGGTGCTGTCGGATTCTGGCCCAAAACGAAGAGCGGGGGGGGGGTGCTGTCGGTTTCTGGCCCGATACGAAGGGCGGGGGGGGGGGGGGGGGGGGGGGGGGGGGGGGGAGTATGGTCGCGTATCGGGGGGCCCGGGATATAGTACAGTAGTAGAGTTCATGCGTGCGGATATCAATAGACAGCGCAATCGTGCAGCTATATTATAAAATGCGCCCGAAAAGTTATGAATTTATAAATGAAGTGGGGGGGGGGGGGGGGGGGGGGCACGTGCCCCGAGTGCCCCCCCCCCTGGATCCGCCGCTGAACGTTGCATGAGCTGTGTCCAAACCGTTCCATGTGGTACTGCGTGTGTCGCCTGGCAACCTCCAGCTACCAATTCAGTTATACCACGCGGTGTTTCATTTTGACAGAGACCCACAACAAACCTGCTCAGCGCGTCATGTCCACGCCGGTCACGTGACCCTTCGGCCCCACCAACTTGCTGAGCACAAAGCAGTCTCTACCCGTACCGCATCCAAGGTCTAACACACTGCAGCCTTCCGGTGCCTGCGGGAACACACTGCCACAGCCGTAGAACCTTTTGGGTCCAAAACGTAAGATACCATGCAAACGGTACATAGGCTAGTATCATCGAAGGAACAAATTATGGCTGAAATCATGTACATACGTACTTGGCAACAACCTCTTGGTGGCACAAACTGAGAGCCTGTTTAACTTGTTTGGACATTTTCAGTCCAGACGCTGTGCATGCGTTGGTTTTGAGGTCGTCGTTGCTTTTCAGCACCTTTCCGTAATAGTCCCTGGACATCTGAATGCACCTCGGCCGCCATATCTGTATCATACATTATGATGATTTTAAAATATCACCGCTAATATTAGCCTCAACAAGACCGTACCGTACCGTACCGTTAGTACCTCCAATTGATGCAATATTTAAGGTCGCGTGCTCTATAATAGCCGCTATTCATATGATTAGCATACGCAATTTAAATATAGCACTAGCGCTACTAATATCGATATATTCATTTTTCCATTTAATTCACAAGCGTGTCCTCGTTTCCTTGCTGTTCATACACCACCAACTTTCTCGTAGAGAATGCCTTTATTGCTGCATTGTGGCGCACTAATGAAACATTGAAATTACGCTTCATTGTATGTTTGTCGTAGTGGGAAAGACGAGCGGTTACTTTGTCGCATATAGCATGTCCAGCCGAGCGTTCGATACCGAAACACGAGCGGTAAATGGACTTGAATGTGAGGGTTTCTGTATAGCTAATGTGGGTCCTCGTGTTTACATTTACTATGCATTTCCCACTACGAAAAACTGAGAAGCAAATTAAACTTTTCACAAGCAGTAGCAAGAATGAAATATAATGCAATCATATAGGGGACACTGAACTAGAAAATTGTTCCATTTCACATGTACCCCAAATGATGGTCTTGGAGGAGCCACCATCACCAGCTACCAGTGGATTAAGGATGGAGTGGCTCTCTCCAATGGAGGGAGGGTATCAGGGGCCACCCAAACCACCCTCTCAGTCAGCAATGTGATGCCTCAGGACCAGGGACTGTACCAGTGTAATGCTACCAATGTTGACGGGGTCAGTAGCCTCTCTATTTCATCAAGTGTCGTCATTTCTGGTGAGACATTTTAAACGATAAGGAAATAATGATTTTAGTATTTCTTATCTCTATTCCCTAGACACTGTGATAGTTACCCAGCCATCACACCTGTGTGGAGTTCTTCCAGGTCAGTGGCGGATCCGGGGGGGGGGGGGGGTGTGGGGGGTTGCAACCCCCCCCCCCCCCCCCCCTTTTCAGACCCGTAATGGATAATATTAACATTCACTAATTGAAAATTCCGAACAAAAGAGAAAGATTCCTAAAGGCGCTTCCACACTAGCAAGGCAAAAGGCAAACCGAATCGACATTAATAATCACATGTATAGTTATTAACCATAGATTGATCAGTCATTCTTAGCGTGGTGCTTACTTGCGTAAGCAAGCGACGCCTGAGGTTTTGTCTTTACAACTGTATTCTTTATATAAAATAACAAGTAACATAGCTTCTGTACTGATGCTAAACAAAAAGTAACGGCGATTCTAAAAGATGGCTTCTGAAGTTCAGCGTGCCTCGTATAAATTAACTGCAACAATGAAACCTAATTGTGCGTAACGGACCCGCGATTTTGTCTTGTCTTGAACACAAGCTTTCTGTGGCATTTTAGGTCAGTGCAGAGGGTTTTAAAATCTACGTACTCCACGTGATTTAAAACGATCGCTATAGTGATTGCTTGTTCTGTGATAGCGTAATCGATTTTCTTTTGCTCGTCTGCATGCAATATGAATAATGCAACCATGCAAGAGGCGATGTAACTTAAAGTCTTTCCCAATACGGCAATAAACTACAATATCACACTGCACTCTAAAGAACAAAACAGGACATTTAACTCTTGCTCAAGTATGCATGCTTTTTAGTAAGCATTGATCAATCTATATGATTATACATGAAAATGATCCTATGAGAGATCGAGGCACCGTTGTACATATAAATGGTCGTAGAGAGCGCTTGCTAGATATTGCCGAAGTGCCATCCCTGAAAACTGTTTCAAGCATCCTTATTTGATGATTGTAGTACATAGATCCAGCAATTCTTTTACATGTAATGGTAAAGTGCTAAATTATTTGATTCATGAAAAAAATATACAATTTCCGTTTTTGCACGCAGTTTTATGTTGTGCTTTAAGAATGATATAATAAAAAAGCGTTGGTACAGCGCTCCCCCAGACCCCCTAGCTGGACGCACCCTCCCCCTCTTTCATTAATTATAATTCATTAACAACCCCCCCCCCCCCCCCCCTTTTATGTAATCCTGGATCCGCCCCTGCAGGTAGCACTGCTTCGTTCAGTGTGGGTGCAGTACATGTGGCAGGTGGAGGGGGAGGAGCCATCTCCTATGCGTGGCAGTACAGCAACGGCAGCCACCTAGCAGGGAACAGGTTCCTGGGGACCAGTAACTCAACACTTATCGTTAGCCCAGTGCTGGAGGCAGACAATGGATCCATATTTATCTGCATTGTGATGGTGGATCAGGAGTGTCAATACCTTCCCAAACTGTGGTACTTTCAGTTGGTGAGCCAGTGGAAATGCGGCATTCTGTTGTACTTTTTCATGTAGTTTATATTGCCATAATAAGGTAGATGATTTTAATATCCCTCCTCTCTGCAGGTGTGCCATGCCTGGTACAAAATCCTACTTCAACAATCAGCATAATATCTCAATCGTTTAGTTCGATTCTGTCAATAAACCCATCCAGTAGTCTTACCAGCTCTCCGATTATTCAACAAAACATGACATCTGCCTTAACCACGTCCATCCTGTCAGCTGGCACACAGGTACCTCAGATCACTCAAGTTAGTGCAGGTCTTACCACAAAGATATCTTCACAGGCAACATCTCAACAGGCCAGCACTTCTGCACTTCAATCCAAAAGCTCTATAATTAGCCAAGCACTCATTAGTTCTCCAGCTATCCAATCTACCACCAGCTCACCTGTCATTCAGGTGTCAACTAGCTCTCATGGATCAACTAGTTCTTCAGTTGATCAGTCTCTCCACTTAAGTAGACAGTATACTCAATCAGTTCTCACTCAGACAGCAGATGTATTGACCACATCTCCAGTTCCTGACACCTCTCCTTTGTCTGATGCCCAACAAAGTGCAGCAAACGGTCTTATAACTTCTGCGAGGACAATGGCATTAACCAGCTTCCTTTTACTGTTGTTCATAGTCATAGTATGATAACTCCACTCACAAGGGCGTATGCACATGTCTACTTGCTATGTACCCCATACATAATATCTCTCATTATACAGAGCACACTAAGTTTATGCTACCCATATGTAACCACAATTTGAAATTAATTTAGCGCCATCAGAGATTACATATATATGTACAAAACTGGTGTACAACACAACAAAAAGGAGCCACAATAAGAGTAACTATTCAGCAGCAGCAAGCTGAGGTGGACTTGGTTTGGATATCAAATGGATTCACATTGGCACAGTCGGCCAGTGAAGGTACTCCACACACTGGGGGAGTGCCCACCTCTTCAAAGGTGAAATGAGGTGCGTACCGACTGTGCTTGAGAACAGCAGCAAACGAGGAGGACATGACAGTTGGACAGCCAAGCCTGGGAACGATAAAACTGATCAACACCACAAGTATAGTGCAATACGGGCATGCATAGCAATAGGTGCATGTATGAATACACCTCATAGATGCATGCACCATATACACACATAATCTACATGCACACCACACACATACATACACACATCATACACACATGCACACCTCATATCTCATACACACATGCACACCTCTCTCAAACACACACACATGTATGCACACACAACATGTCACACAAATTGTACACTCACTGAAATGGTTATGTTGTACGCAAGCTGAAAGGAATCCTCGTGATCAGGGATAGTCCCTAAAATGCGAAGGCTATTGTGCATTTGTCACAATACAACACCAGTATATTACAGTATATTACAGTATATTACAGTATATTGCCTGCAGGATATCAAGTGTTACACATTAGCATTGGCAGTAAAGAGACAGATAGATCACTTCCTAACACACATGGCCACCACCTTGACATAAAAGTGTAATGAGACCAGCTACTCCAGGGCAAAAGCAGACCCCTAACCAAGTCCTGAATCCACCACAATGCATGTCATTTTCTTTCATCAACCATTCAATAAAAATTAAATGACCACCCATTTCAAGTTTAGCAATTAATAAACTTTCTATGCGATGACATGGGCAAGTGAGATGAAAGAGGTGGGGGATCTATTACTAGTGGATACCTTGATCAAACCTTTTGTTACCATGGTAATACTTAGATCTAACTATGCATTACATAATATACACATGCCATGCACTTACCTTTGTAGGACACATTCTCCACACCGTCGCATGGCTTATCCTGTTCAGAACTAACCTTGAATAGGCGGTAGGTTGCTGAACAAAATCTTATGCCGCCTGTACGTACACACAAATGAATCAGTGTTACCTATACAAACTAGTGTTAACCTATGTCTAGCTGTATGATACCTACACACACAAATAAATCAATGGCGTTACCTATACCAACAGTGCTAAACTATGTTAAGGATATATGGCCATCCAACCAAAGGCAATGGCTAGAGCAGAATATGTGGGGGTCATGCTACAGTCGTATATCCCTGACCCATGTGGGGGTCACATTACAGTCCTATCCCCATGTGTGTGTGTGGGGGGGGGGGGGGGGGGGTCATGCTACAATCGTATCTCTAGCCCACTCCTCGGGTATCTGATGGTATCGAGAGGTCTCATTATTCATAGTAACAATGTATAAATAGGCACACAACACCATCCAATAGCTTCCTTCGGCTTGCCACACAATATCATGAAACGGATTAATTATTTTTTTTCAGGATTGCAATAGTCTTGTAGCATGTGATTACACAATACATGCACGAGTAGCCAGCACTGAATACATCACCTGTAAACACTACAAAGGTGATATCCCCTGTACAACTCTAATGCGTCATACACACAACACTACTATCCCACGTATCTAACTCACATCACAACATTTCACTCACACTGGTGATTCAGCACACTATTTTGCATACGGGGGAAATCGGCGATCTAGTTTTAAGTTCAGGACTACAGGTATGTGACTTTCTCCTATTAGCTACACAGAGATCATTACCCTCATATCACTAATTAAGTACTTTAGAGTCCTCATAATGAACTTGTGGCCATGTAGAAGACCTCCCTAATTAGAGCCCTTCCATCTTTTGCATCATTGCCACTGTCCCATTGCTCCACCCACTGTACCATTGCTCCTCCCACCATCCCATTGCTCCTCCCACCATCCCATTGCTCCTCCCACCATCCCATTGCTCCCCCACCATCCCATTGCTCCTCCCACCATCCCATTGCCCCTCCCACCATCCCATTGCTCCTCCCACCATCCCATTGCTCCTCCCACCATCCCATTGCTCCTACCACCATCCCATTGCTCCTCCCACCATCCCATTGCTCCCCCACCATCCCATTGCTCCTCCCACCATCCCATTGCTCCACCCACTGTACCATTGCTCCTCCCACCATCCCATTGCTCCTCCCACCATCCCATTGCTCCTCCCACTGTACCATTGCTCCTCCCACTGTACCATTGCTCCCCCTCCCACTTACCAATCTTCTCCTCCAGAGCCTTGTTATTGATGGTGAGGGGCGACGCCTCCACAAGCACAGGAGGGGAAAACCCTATCTCCATGGCAACTTTCATGAGCTGTTTCCATTCCAGGGCACCAGAGATACACTCCCCTGTAAGAGGTTGGGTTGTGGAGAGCAGGCACTCAAAATCAGGTAAGTTGCTGTAAACATGTCTGTTAGCCATTAACATTAGAATCATTGGGTTAATACCACTCCCTTCCACACACCCCTCCCTCCCTCCTCCACCCACTCCCTCCTCCACCTACTCCCTCCTCCACCCACTCCCTCCTCCACCGACTCCCCCTCCACCCACTCCCCCTCCACCCACTCCCTCCTCCACCCACTCCCTCCTCCACCCACTCCCTCCTCCACCCACTTTCTCCTCCACCCACTCCCTCCTCCACCCACTCCCTCCTCCACCCACTCCCTCCTCCACCCACTCCCTCCTCCACCCACTCCCTCCTCCCTCCTCTTGATAGGCCTTACCCCACAACACCCTGTCCTTCCTGAGGTCATCAGGCACGGCTTGGCTGGAGTATACATCACTGAAGTACAGCTCACCACCAGGCTGTGGAAGAGGGTGAGGGTAAACATGTTTATGAAACAAACAAACAAACAAACCAACAAACAAGCCAACTAACTAACATACATGTGCACACACACACACACCATCTGCACACATACATGTATATTATTACTACAACAATGAGCCTACAGGGTACCAGTTATGATAAACATATTAATCAGAGATACAGCACTCCTTAGATTGTTACTGTAGTGATCACATTGTGTACAGTGCAGATAGTGCAACACCTGTCATCATATGCACCCTCACCTACCCCACACATGCACCCTCACACACTACACCCCTCACACACAAATATGCATTGTAACACACCACAACCAAAGCGCATGCCCCCTAACACAATGCACCCTCACACAATGCACCCTAACACAATGCACCCTCACACCCACACGCACCCTCACATCCCACATGCACCCTCACCCTTACACACCCTTACACACCCACACCCTCACCCTTACACCCCACATGCACCCTCACCCTCACACCCCACACCCTCACCTTACACCCTCACCCTTACACACCTCACCCTTACACACCCTCACCCAACACACACACGCAGGTACCTTCAATACTCGATACACCTCTCTGAAAACAGCCTCTTTATCAGGTACAAGGTTGACAACGCAGTTGGATCTGTCAACAAGAACGCTAACACATCCATCACAGAACTCGGCATTTGAAACTAACACGACTATATCAAACGAGTTGTCCTTTATTCCAAGCTTGCCCAGAGACTCTATATAGCCCTCCAGGAAGTCAACGTTGCATGAGCTGTGTCCAAACCGTTCCATGTGGTACTGCGTGTGTCGCCTGGCAACCTCCAGCTATCAATTCAGTTATACCACGCGGTGATTCATTTTTGACAGAGACCCACAACAAACCTGCTCAGGCGTCATGTCCACGCCGGTCACGTGACCCTTCGGCCCCACCAACTTGCTGAGCACAAAGCAGTCTCTACCCGTGCCGCATCCAAGGTCTAACACACTGCAGCCTTCCGGTGCCTGCGGGAACACACTGCCACAGCCGTAGAACCTTTTGGGTCCAGAACGTAAGATACCATGTAACGGTACATAGGCTAGTATCATCGAAGGAACAAATTATGGCTGAAATCACGTACATACGTACTTGGCAACAACCTCTTGGTGGCACAAACTGAGAGCCTGTTTAACTTGTTTGGACATTTTCAGTCCAGACGCTGTGCATGCGTTGGTTTTGAGGTCGTCGTTGCTTTTCAGCTCCTTTCCGTAATAGTCCTGGACATCTGAATGCACCTCGGCCGCCATATCTGCATCATACATTATGATGATTTTAAATTATCACTGCTAATATTAGCCTCAACAAGACCGTACCGTACCGTAAGGTAAACTGCCATATTAGAACAGGTTGGCCTTATTGGAACAGGGGGGGGGTCAGAATAACCGCAGCCTATAACCACAGTTGATAATACCCTTTAGCGAACTACGCCCCTAAGTAGTTAATTTGTTTTTACGTACGTACGAAAGCTAGTTAGTAAACCTCTTATTTCTTGGAGGCCAAGCGTGGAAGAAATGGCTGGCAGCGAAAGGGAAAGCGCCTATCCCAGTTAATAGTAAAGATGTCACGATGGACTTATGTAAACGATATCGCTCCACAGAACCGACCCGTTCGTGGGGTCAAAGGAAGTAGGCCTAGCATTTGGTAAATATAAGGCCAAACTGCAGTGCCAAGGACATGTCACCACTGATCTGAACGCCATAAAAATCATAGCCGATTGTGTGCCCGATATACGCGCATCTATCAATAATTTTCCAATAATATTTATTACAATAATTTAACCAAGTATAGGTAAACAAGTTTTGTTTTGCTGAATTCCAGCGATTCTCAGGGGGCTGTAGAAGAGGTAGGGATTTGAAACTCATTCTTTCTGGCGTAGATTTGTGTTATAACCGTAACTTAGCGATGCCAATTTCCACCATGCAAGCTATGGCTCATTTAGTACTCACTTCCGGTAATTTTCAATGGAGGTCACGAAGCCTCTCTTTGACTTGAAGTAGCTCTTCCGCGTAACCACTTATAACAAAGTTTTAAGCTTAAAATCGATGTCTCATGACTTATGAATAGAAAGATGGGGAAAATGAGGGCTTTTGCTAGCTCTTGCAATGCATGGCGTTTTTTAAATCACTACCCCTCGAACTAACAGAAAGTGACATAGTTGCAGACAGCGAACGCAAATGTATTTTTTTGTGTGTTTAGAACTTCACTTCGGATACTTCTAGATATGTTGGCGGCGTTGCTGGTTGTCTGTACGATTGAAACTATTAAAAAAGCTACGACACACCCCCCTGTTCTAATTTGGCACTCATCGCGAACCCCCCCCCCTCAGAGGTGCGAGTGGATATACAAAACAAAAGGTGCTGGAAAACTTTTAAAACGATGGTATGGTGCGCATCCATCAGTAGTGACACTTGGTGGTGTTAAAACGTCCTCCAGACGATGCGTTTGACTTGTACAGTCCGTTTAAAAACCGGTTCTAATATGGCAGCTTACCTTACTGTTAGTACCTCCAAGTGGTGATGCAATATTGAAGGTCGCGTGCTCCGCTATTAATATGATTAGCATACTCAATTTAAATATAGCTAAGGACCTAAGGTACTAATATTGGTATATTCATTTTTCCATTTAATTCACAAGCGTGTCCTCGTTTCCTTGCTTTTCATACACCACCAACTTTCTCGTAGAGAATGCTTTTATTACTGCATTGTGGCGCACTAATGAAGCATTGAAATTACGCTTCATTGTATGTTTGTCGTAGTGGGAAACACGAGCGGTAAATGGACTTGAATGTGAGGGTTTCTGTATAGCTAATGTGGGTCTCGTGTTTACATTTACTATGCATTTCCTACTACGAAAAACTGAGAAGCAAATTAAACTTTTTCACAAGCAGTAGCAAGAATGAAATATAATGCAATCATATAGGGGACACTGAACCAGAAAATTGTTCCATTTCTGGCAAGTGTTTCAGTACGCAAGAAGTCCTTCCGTTTAGATGCACACTAGTATAGGGAATTGAAGCAATTCAGTGATTTATATTCTGGGTCTTTATGTGGGTATGGTTGCGTTGTGTGCGTTGTGTGTGTGTGTGTGTGTGTGTGTGTGTGTGTGTGAGTGTGTGTGTGTGTGTGGGTGTTGTGTGAGTTGTGTGTGTTGTGTGAGTTGTGTGTGTGTTGTGTGCATGTTTGTGTTGTGTGTTGTGTAAATAGACCATACAAAATTAGTTCAGATAAGAATACAATTTTGTTGTTAATTCATTTAGGTTGAACAACAATAGCTCTTCAAGCAGCCATGAAGAGCATGTGTAGACAAATTAAAGTTTATCGCTTGATGTGACAAGTACGTGTAGGACCCAAAAATGAGAGCACTACTGTAGCACATAAGTATTGCTTACAAATATAAACTCACATCATTGGAAACACTAAAAGACATATGACAGACACACCCCACACATACACACACCCCACACACACACCCATACACACACACACACACACACACACACACACAACAACAACAGCCTTGTAGTGTTACACAGTTCTGGCTTCACACAAAAACGTAGTTTTTCACCATTGCGCGGTTAGTGGCTACACACACACACACACACACACACACACACACACACACACACACACAATGCAAACACAAGCATGCACACACCAACACTATGTGCCTGTACACATACACAGACACACAGATATGCATATGAGCATTTACATATAGTGCATTTATACAATTTGCACAGACTCACTCATTGTTGTGAAGATACAGTTTCCAATGTGGGTATGGTTACATTGTTCTTCACAACTGGTTCCAAAGCATAGCTTCAGCTATGCTTCTTAGACAAGGGTATTACTCAGGGTCCTCAATTCCTTCAGTGAAGGCCACACATCTGCTGACATCACTGAGTAGTCTATGTAGTGAGCACACACCTGTGCACTGCAAAACTGCACCTGCATTGAACTCCCAAAATAGGTTTTAATACTTACACTCAAAATGAAACACCTCCCAACGGTTATGCTAGTTAGGCATGCCCATATGTGTGCCTGAAGGAATAATATTATTAGGGGTTGTGCATGTGTGGGTGTGTGTGTGCATGGGTGTATATGTGTGTGTGTGTGTGTGTGTGTGTGTGTGTTATCGTGGTGGTGACTGCCCACTGTTGGTTACGGCATGGCTGACCCACTTTAATGGTGGTAGAGCAGGGAGAAGGGAGGGAGAGAAGAGAGAGGAGAGAGAGATGGAGGAGGGAGATCCATAGCTCCCTACACAGCTCACACTAACACACATACACACATTTGAAATTGTGACTGGGCATTTCATGATTATGCATAGCACCCCAACTAAATAACTAACCTGGAAGGTATTCATAAGGATGTCACCAATGTTATTGGTACAGGAAAAGGTTGGCTGACACATTACGTACAAACATGTCGTGTTTCTAGCTGCTAATACATACTGCATTCATGAACAGCATAGAATTAATACTTTGGGAACTTAGTCAGTTATTCACATCCTTATTATGATTGGCTAAAGAGTAGAGAACGCAAGGGTGTGGCTAAGTGAGGCTAATCATCCCGCAATTTAAAATGAGCACGAGAACAATAGACTACTTGGTAACGTTGAGAATGACTTTTCAGCTTGAAGGGAAAATGAAAGACATAATTATGAAAATGGTATTGTCTCATCCTACTCCAACAAAATAGCCATATTAATGCAAGACGCGTGGAAGTTTGGGATTGCAATACCTCCATTGTTTTTTTAATTTTTTTTTTTACAGAAAATCTGGTGCATGAGCCGTTTGCTCCCAAACAAGAGTTGATCTAAGATCAGTTGCATGCAGAATGTTATATTCCATATTGAATAAGGGACCTGATCCTATAGCCGGTTTACCAGTCTGAAAGTAACGGTTTCGGTTTCATTACACTGAGCAATAAATTAATTAACCACTTTTATTTTACCTGTAACAAGTTTTGCTTGCTGGTTACCGGGAGGGCGGCAAGTCATTGCAAACGTTTAATATTCGGTCACAAAACGCAGTAGTATGTGACATTTTGAAATTTTAGCGACCAAAATATAACGCAGGCTAAGCTATTACGCTAGTGGCGTGTACGGACGGATCCTAACCCACGAGTTTACATATGTGGGCTACTTTTAGCCCATACGCTATCAGATGGGTACAAATCTTGGTATAGGCTTGATACCCGACCTTCCGCCAAAACGCGAAGGTCGGGCTACGCCCAACGAAACGGATCCCACGCGCGAAGGGCGTAAGCTTTTTAAAGAGAAGCTTACGTAGGTAGGTAGGTACGCAGGTATGGTTGGTTTCAGAAACATCTTGGTTTCACATAGTTTTAACTTTAATCATGGTAAAAAGCTCTGGCTAAGGCGGATTCTCAAGACCCCCTCCCCTCCCCCTTCCCCCTCGACGTTCCTCGGTAAGGTGTACTTAATTGATTAAAAAATAACGAATACTAGAACACTAGTATAGAGCACGCCATCTGTAGAGTAGTGCTCCACCAATACTATAGTAGCCAACAGAGCCTCAGTGCCATGGGTGCATGCATGGATACGGTAACGAACGCTCTGCTAGACATGCTATGCGACAAAGCAACGCTGCACCAATAATAGTACCCATGCCTAACAATGGCAGAGAGTTGCCCCGATTACACAACCAAAAATTTAAACATTGTTACAGGATGTAAGCACCGAACGGTATTGGCACGATCTGTTATCAGGACCGTGCGGTCATGATAACAGATCGTGCCAATACCGTTCGGTGCTTACATCCTGTAACAATGTTTAAATTTTTGGTTGTGTAGGATCTAAACTCTTTGGGCTTTGTGGTCTGGGGTTTGGGGGGGGGGGGGGGGGGGGGCCGAAGGCCCGCTTCGGGAATCCCCTCTCCGAATCCGCCCTCAAATTGCACCCGTCCGTCCCTCCCTCCAGACACTCTTCATTGAAACTCTCTAGCGCCACTCTCTCTACCTCGCCATCTTTGCTCTTAGGAGGCGCCTGCGGCGCCACACTATTAACACCTGATGGACCATGCCATTGCCTGATGGACCATGCACTATATAGCGTACACACGCATGTGAAAGTACTAGAACAAATGTGTTAGCATGCAACAAACCTTGCGTAACGCCGAGCTACACTGGCTTATAGTTTTCGTCTCGTGTGAGTTTGTACCCAAGGAAAAGAAATATGCTTCTTGCACTGAATCATGCATGGATCATGCTAAATCTTGCATGTTTTTCTGCAACTGTTTGATCACGGCTTGTGCAAACTTACGGGTGACGTATGATAAATTATGGATTGGTTCGAAAAACACCATGAATCATGCAAGAACCTGCATGACTTTTTTCCTTGGGTACAATTTTGTGGGTACGAGACGAGAGAACTATATACGATCCAATTAAGTAGAATAAATTCTTATGTGAGGGATGGATTAATTTTCAAATCGGAAGGCTTAAGTTTAAAAGCGTAGAATAGCTGTTTGATGTGTTTCTCTCGGGAGCAAAAAAACAGATCCTTTAGGTTTTGACATAATATATAGACCGTGAGAAACTCATCCCATTGACCTCGCGTACATTAGAAAAAATGACCCAACGATTCAACGGAAGCGAAACCATAAAAAGTCTGGGGATAAAATCAGGTCAAATGTGCTGTACTAACAATAGTAACTGAACAACCTCTCGGCAAGCTAGGAAAAAAATTGGTAGCCCTCTTCCCCAGACCCACATGACGTAACGATTATCACTTAAACGGTATAACGTGTGTGGGCCTGGGAAATATAAACGGCGCACTTGTTCCGACCCTCCCTCAATCTCCACGTATAAAAATAGTACTACAGTCTAATTTTAGAATAAATTGATCGCGCACAATTCTTAGCGCGATACCTCCGCGTGCAGATTAGGAAGAAGAGAATGAGATGTATACTCTGAACAATCAGAACTGAGAATGCCAGAAACGCACCTGGCATTCTCAGCTCTGACTGTTGCTGTGGTGCTTCAACAGATTTTCTCATCAGATGCATCTATTAGATTTATAGATGTTGTCTACAGATACGGCCTGTGAACCACATTGCATAGCACACATTAGATAGGGATGAGCAGTCAGCAGCCGGCAATATTAGGGACAGCATTGTATCCATTGTAGGCGTGTTTTATTGATGGGGAAGCTACTGCACTTACGATCAGTACACAGACAAGATTTTGCACAAGCATCACAACATATCACAGCTGATTTGCCGTCGGTATCCATGCATAAAGGTCTTTATTGCCTCCATCTGTTGTGGACGTAGGTCTACCTTTTAACCGCA
Organism: Eunapius fragilis; assembly: GCA_963681505.1. Lineage (NCBI taxonomy): Eukaryota > Metazoa > Porifera > Demospongiae > Spongillida > Spongillidae > Eunapius > Eunapius fragilis. The sequence continues at coordinate 1,030,217 of OY811972.1, forward strand.
CGCAAAACCGTGTTCTGCACATTTCCTTCAGCTAATCAGCAACTATGCAAAGAGGGTTATTAAAAGTGGTTTTAACGATGAAACAAGATTTTTTATCTTTTAAAAAAAATTTAATTATTGTTTTAAAGGGTTAATTCGAATCGTCGTATTTAAAAGCAACGTTATTTTTATTTCCATTATAGGAATTGCCAATTAAAATACAGCTAGCCTTTAGCATGGAAGTTGTCGTACGTACCTTGGACCAGCAGGTTACGTCATTACATCTGCATTGTGCATCTTCGTCGTCGTCGAGCGACAAAGACTCTGCAGAAGGTACTAGTAGGCGGGGGGGAGGGGGGACGGCCCTGTTGTATGTGGTGGGCTTTATTACCGCGGTACGTAGCACCACGCACGTGTCAGGTTCATCCTTTCGTACATCGCAGTACCACTTTCTAGCTACGCTGTTTGATGCGCCGAGCAGCCACGTGAGCCACGAACCAGAGGTAAAAGACCGCGACGCTGTTGCGCGCGCGCGGTTGTTGTTTTTAGCGCTCAGTGCGCCAGACCTCTATACGGTTTGCCACTTACTGTAGGGTGTAGGGGCAGCAAAAACGTATGCGACACGTATACGATAAGAGGAGCACAGACGTGTGCCGCCTTGGTCTGCTCGCGCGTGCGTGTGTGTGTGTGTGTGTGTGTGTGCGTGTGTGTGTGCGTGCGTGCGTGCGTGTATGTAGAGGCGATGTACGTACGTACAGTGGATTATGCGTAGTGGGCAATGTTGTCTTTTTGCTTAAAGTAACATTTTATCGCAGAGTACGAGGGGGAAGGAGGGGAGAGGGAAAACAGAGATGATATTGATAGTGAGATGGTAGATTTTTAACTTAGCAACCACCTAAATAAAAATAGAAGGTAATTGTGTGGTCAGACTTATGCCTATAGCAGCACTACTGATTGTTTTTTTCTACTCGATGTACTCAATGACTGTATCCACTACTGGAGGGATGTGAGGGGTGCTCACCTGGTGTACCAATGTGGAAGATATGCTCACCTGGTACCAATGTGGGGGGTGCTCACCTGGTACCAATGTGGAAGATGCACACCTGGTACCAATGTGGGGGATGCTCATCTGGTACCAATGTGAGGGATGCTCACCTGGTACCAAAGGGGGGGATGCTCACCTGGTACCAATGTGGGGGATGCTCACCTGGTACCAATGTGAGGGGTGCTCACCTGGTGCCAATGTGAGGGATGCTCACCTGGTACCAAATTGTTTGGGAGATAGAGGTTTTAGTGCATGTAAAGGTGTGTGGGGTTGAACCCCACCCACCTTTTGGGTCCTTGTTACATTACTTCAATGGAGCATGAAGATAATGTTTTGATAACGTGGTGAATTTACATACCTAGTGAGCAGTGAAGAATGACCCCGCCCCCGTGTGGGTTATGGCTCCACAGGGAACCCCCATGTGGGTCACGGCTCCATGCCCACGCCACTCCCAACTCCCTTATGAGTTGCTGTTTCCTTATATTTTTGTATTCTGAACCAGGATAGACCAATGAGCCGTTGAGGGATTGGACCAATGGGTGATTGGACCAATGAGTGGTTCTCCCTCACACCTCCTCCTTCACTGCCTCCCTCACTCCCTCTTTTATAGTTGAGGAAATATTTGACGAGACTAGCACACTTGATAACGTCAGTGCTGATCTGTTGAGTCCTCTTAGCCCCCCGGGGAACATTGCCATCAGCGATGATGAGGATGGGTCCCTCCCTTGGAATCCCACACGTAAGCGCAGGACTGTGTGTGGTGAGGTGAGGGGGTGGATGTGTGGTGTGGTGAGGGGTGAGGTGAGGGGGTGGACGTGTGGTGTGGTGAGGGGTGGATGTGTGGTGTGGTGAGGGGGGAGGTGAGGGTTGAATGTGTGGTGAGGTAAGGGGTGGATGTGTGGTGTGGTGAGGGGTGAGGTGAGGGTTGAATGTGTGGTGAGGTAAGGGGTGGATGTGTGGTGTGGTGAGGGGTGAGGTGAGGCGGTGGATTTTGTCGAGTCATGTAGCCTCTTCAGGCCGATCTGCTCACATGGTGGATGGTACGTACATAGGACTGCCAGTGGTGTGTCCTACATTGTCAGTCCCTACCACTCGGCCCATGAAATAATCTGATGGGCCTTAATTAGAACTAGATCACCTTGCAGTGAGGATGATGTCCTCTGCCTAGTAGATGACATTGGGAAACATACTCTAAATAGCCGCGTATGTGTTCTTAAGATCAATCTTTTGGTGATTGTCACAAGGCTGAATACTTCATGTCTTTGGTTTGTCTCAAAACCACAAGCGTACAGAAACTATGAGGTAGTTCCACTCCAATTAGGTTGCCCTTTCATGTAGGATTTCTTACTACAACTCCAGAAAATCAGCCCCTTGAGGCAGCCTTCCATGAATGCTTTTTGACGATGTCAATTGCTTTTCCTTGAAGGCATTATAGTGAAGTTGCAGCAACATCCCCCCCAAGGTCTTGAAGTTGGGGTCTCTGATGGTTATAGGCTAATCAACATGTGGGCTTCCGTCCCCAGTTTTTGGGGGGGGGGGAATTACTGGTTAGCGGAGGAGACTCCCATCCCCAGTTGGGGGCCTCTAATGGTTATGGCCTAACCAACAGAGGGGGGGGGCTTCCATCAGACATCAGCACATTAACATGTTGATAATGTGTGTACAAAGCTTGGCACTCAACCAGACCCAACATGTCACTTACATTGTAAACAAAGCATTTTTTCCCTTTGCACATGCACATACTGTGGTCTGGGTGCTGAAGTTCTTTTTTTGGAAGGCTTTCGTTTGGCTTCTGTATGGGAGCAAAGTGTAACCATGAGCATATCATAGAGGGGCTTCTCTCACTAACAAGATCAACTACCACATAGGGTTTTTTTCCCCTTCTGAAAGCCACACTAACACACACACACACACACACAATTGTTCCAATGATGTTTTCATCTAAGCAACGTTTGTAGGGATGGCAATGGACACACCTAATCATCCAGCCACTTTTTCAATGTGTGTTTTGGTATACTGTTGATGTCGGACAACACTCTTAGTACACACACACATCAAGTAGTCCAGACTCCCCATATGGTCTGGTCCCCAGACTGATTGTACACATAAGAAGCTATAGGTAGTATGGGGGTGGGGAAGAGGGAGGATTAACAAATCAATAACCAACCACATGTAATAATGACATTGTGTAGTGAGGGAGGGTGTGGTGAGGGAGGGTGTAGTGAGGGAGGGTGTAGTTGGAGGAGTAACAGTTTTTCACCTTGCTAACTCCTATCTTTTTCCTCTCTTCCCGCTCCCCCTTTACTAGTATACAACCTACAGGCCCAAGCACCCACCCCAAAGTGTGTGGATTGTGAGGACAAGGTAGGTAGGGGAATGGAGGAGGGTGAGGGGTGTGGAGGAGGGGGAGGGAATGGAGGAGGGGGTGTGAAGGAGTATCTGTGACTAAGAATAACCAGTTAATAGCGATGGTTAGGAGGGGGTAAAGTGATGGTTAGGAGGGGGTAAAGTGATGGTTAGGAGGGGGTAAAGTGATGGTTAGGAGGGGGTAAAGTGATGGTTAGGAGGGGGTAAAGTGATGGTTAGGAGGGGGTAAAGTGATGGTTAGGAGGGGGTAAAGTGATGGTTAGGAGGTGGTAAAGTGATGGTTAGAAGGGGTAAAGTGATGGTTAGGAGGGGGTAAAGTGATGGTTAGGGGGTGGTGGAGTGGTGGTTGTGTTTGACCTTTGATCCCAAGCATCGTTTGCAGAACTTTATCTGGTGAGGAATGTATTATGTGTGTGTGTATGGAGGAGAGGAGGGACGGAATTTGTCCCAGGACACACATAGTAAATAGTTGAAATGGTTACTGTGTGTGTGTGCATTTATGTGCCTGTGCGTGATAATGAGATGGAATGGTATCCAAATATGGTATCCTAATGGTATCCTAATGGTATCCTAATTAAGCAACCTTTCTGCCCATGTAGCTGCTAAATTCTTCCACACAATATGGACAAGGGTAAGGTGTGTGTGTGCCATGTGTGTGTGTGCCATGTGTGTGTGTGCATGTGTGGGTGTGTTGGAGAGGGAGATTGTTGTGTAGCAACCTGGAGATTTCAAGAACTTGTATTTAATCGTTAGTATGTACGTGTCTGATCTATATGCCTCTCCTCTCCTCTCCCCCCTCCACCCTTCCCCTCCCTCCTCCCCTCCCCTCCCCTCCCCCTCACCACAGGTACCACGGGCATATGAATGAAGATGAGGTCATTAATAAGCTAGCTGGTAAAGATGATGGCTCTTACCTGGTGTGGCATGACCTCAGTGGACGACACACACTATCCCTGGTGTAAGGCCATGTGAGGGGGTGTAAGGTGACATTCTATCACTGATCACCCAGTATATAACACTGCAGTATGGGATGGGCATGGGCACCTGGTGTTTCATATTCACTGACCATGTTTACATACATGTGTAATTCCCAATGTGTGGATCAATTCTACTGGGAGGAGGAGGAAGGGAGGTATGCGCTTGGGAGTATGGAGTAATTTGTGGTACATTGTACATGTTGTATAATGTACTATGTACTAAGGGTGTGCTCCATATAGGAACTAGTTAAGGGTGTGCTCCATATAGGAACTTACCAAGCAAACTTACTAAGGGTGTGCTCTATATAGGAACTTACTAAGCAAACTTACTAAGGCTGTGCTCTACGGTACATAAGGAGAACTTGTGTGTGTTTTAATTTAGGCATGCTCAGAAGCCAGTACATCTTACCCTCGACCAGCAAGGTAGCACTTTCTATTGTGGTAAGTGTGTGTGTTTGTGTGTGTATATGTGTGCGTATGTGTGTGTGCAAAATATATGTTGTTAGTATGTGAGTGTACATGTCATTACCTGTTTTTGTTGGATGTATAATGTGTGTGTGTGTGTGTGTGTGTGTGTGTGTGTGTGTGCACGTGCTGTGGTGGTGTTGGTGGTTCTTCTTAACTTCACCTGTACCCCCCATTGCCACGGTCATCAATGTCCCCCCTCCCCCCCCCCCCTCCCCCCAAGGTGACAAGGAGTTTGGTAGCATGGTGGAGCTGGTTCAGGACCAGCTCATCCAGCTGTTCTTTCAGTCCTGTCACGCCACGTCTGCTGTAGTGGACGGACAGCTCTGTCGGAGGATGACCCTCCAACAGAAGAAGCTCCAGAGGCGACCATGCAGGAGGCTCAAGGGGTCCTCCAGACCCCGAGGGCTCGACCAATCACAGAGCTGCTCACTCGACGACGTGAGCGGCGAACTGGGGGCACCGGGTGTGACCCAGCCGACGCCCATCGAGGAGGGCGTGGTCGCTGTCTCCCCCACCAATGAGAGGCACCATAAGTACTTCACCGCGACGACCCCTGCCATGAGACATGAGAGCCGAGGGCTTACGACCAGGAGTGTTGGAAACATAACAGAGCTGCGCAAAGCCGACATACTTAAGAAGAGCCTCACCATCGATACAGTGAGAGACCATAGAACCAGGAGGTTCAGAAGGTCCGTGTCTGATGACCTCCAGACCACTATATCCTCTGATAAGGTGAAGGGGGTGGGGCCACTTTCATGCATGACACCAACCTTCTATCTCGTGCCATCTTCATTGTTGTTTAAAACTTTTCCTTCTATACACCTCTGCCTCCTATTCCTCCTCCTCCTCCTCCCTCTCCCTCATCCCTCTCCTTCCCCCTTCCTTCTCTTTCTCATCTCCCTCTTGTTTCATACAGGCTCCTTCTATCTACCATAAGTGTCACAAATTTGAGGTAAGTACTTGGTCCAGTTGTTAGGGTTTGTATTGATCAGTATTCTGTTCATGTACCCTCTACACTCCTCCCCTCCCCCCCCCTCCCCTTCATAAGGTCCACTCCTACAAGGGCCCACAATGGTGTGACATGTGTCGCCATTTTCTGTGGGGTCTGTCCCAACAGGGTATGAAGTGTCAGTGCTGTGGAATTAACATCCACAAGCAATGTTACTCACTGGCAATGGAGGTGGAGTGTACTCCCACCAAGAAGATGATAAAGCAAGGTTTGTGGGGAGGGTGGTGTGGAGTTGGGGAGGAGGTGATGTGGGGAGGGTTGGGAGGAGGTGATGTGGGGAGGGTTGGGAAGAGGTGATGTGGGGAGGGTTGGGAGGTGGTGATGTGGGGAGGGTTGGGATGAGGTGATGTGGGGAGGGTTGGGAGGTGGTGATGTGGGGAGGGTTTGGAGGAGGTGATGTGGGGAGGGTTGGGAGGTGATGTGGGGAGGGGGAGGAGGTGGTGATGTGGGGAGGGTGAGGAGGTAGGGAGGTGATGTGGGGAGGGTGAGGAGGTCGGTAATGTGGGGAGGGTGAGGAGGTAGGGAGGTGATGTGGTAGTAAAAAAATGTAATAAAATGGCAATCCATTGTTCACTCCCAGTAGGGGGGAGGGGAATTAGTTTGTGGAGGACTGTGTATGAAAAAACTGCATGCCTTACCCATAGTGTTTGGAGTTGACCTCACAACTGTCGCTAAGATGGATGGCTCTGAGATTCCGAAAATTGTCAAGCAATGTGTAGAAGTCATAGAGGAAAGAGGTAACCCTTCCCCACACAACTGCCCTCCCTACACTCCTCTCCCTTCCCTCCTCTCCCTCCCTACACTCCTCCCTCCCTACACTCCTCTCACCATACACTCCTCCCTCCCTACACTCCTCCCTCCCTACACTCCTCCCTTCTCTCCCTCCTACACTTCTCCCTCCGTACACTCCTCTCCCTCCATACACTCCTCTCCTTCCCTACACTCCCCTCCCTCCCTACACTCCTCTCCTGCATAAACTCGCATCCATTCGACTTTTGCATTTATAACAATTCCCACAAAAACTTACTTGCCTAAGACTTGCACAAGATTATGTTTCTCTGTTGGGCCTCTTAGGCAGGGTCTTGTGTGCCTTGGGCAAGTCTTGTGCAATACCTTTTTGCTGGGGTTGATCCTAATGTGCCATCTTTAGGTGGCCACACCCTTAACCAAGCTCCATTTTCCAGGGCTTTCCGATGAGGGTATCTATCGTGTTTCTGGCAACAGCTCGTGTGTTATAGAGATTAAAGAGAAATTCAATGAAGGTCTGCTAAATGATGTTGTCTTTCCTAATTAATGCCCACTTATTCCCACCAACAGGGGAAGTGGTAGACTTTTCTCAGTACATGGACATCAACATAATGACTGGGGCATTGAAGATGTTCCTAAGAGAGCTGCCTGTCCCTGTGATTAGCTTTGATGCTTATAACGAGATCATGAGAGCCACCGGTGTGTGTGTGTGTGGGTGTGGGTGTGTGTGCTTGCACGGGCATGGGGGTGTGTGTGTTGTATTTTATGCACCTAATTTATTGCATGGTGGGGGTGAAGTATCGTGTTATTGTAACGGGGTGTCTTGCAATTTTATGTTATAAAATTTTGAATTGATGCTGCTGTGTAATTATTCATTGCCTCCCATCTGTGCCAAATGTGATGTACCATGTGAGCTCATGTGATGTACTGTGTGTGCACACATGTTCACTGTATCTCTCTCTCTCTCTCTCTCTCTCTCTCTCTCTCTCTCTCTCTCTCTCTCTCTCTCTCTCTCTCTCTCTCTCTCTCTCTCTCTCTCTCTCTCTCTCTCTGCTGGCAGCACTCGTTGAAGACATGGACAGCCCAAGCACAGACTGGAGGCCTCTGGCTAACTCCCTCATGTTCCTGCCCAAGGCCCACTATCTGCTTCTTAAGTACCTAAGCCAGCACCTCCACAAGGTTGTGCAGAATAGCGCCCTCAACAGGATGACCCCGCACAACCTGGCTGTTGTCTTTGCCCCCACGCTGATGAGGGCCCCCAGCGACAACTTTACAATAGTGAAGGACTTCTCTCTTCAAAAGCACTTTGTGGAGTGCATTATTCAGAAGCACTCTCTCCTCTTTGAGTAAGGAGGAGGGGCCTGTGGGTGGTCCTAGTATGGCTTCTACTGCTGCCTGGCAACCCTTTTATGGATATTGGAGAGAAGTTAGGGCACAACATGAGTGCCAGCCACAACTGTTATCTGTTGGGTTATAACTGTTTGTGTATTTTCTGTAACCATTGGCGCTATTATATGGCATTCCATTTGGTGATCTTAATGGTGAGTGAGTGAGTGAGTGGGGGAGTGGTTGAACTTGTAGATACAGCTATATGATGCACACAAACAGAGGTCTCCTCCAGTTGTAGGGGGGGGGGGGGAGGGGGGCACCCCAGGTGTGGGGGACATATTATCAAACGTTTAGTTATTCATGAGAAATGCAGAGTGAGATATGATAGGTATCACTTCTGCCTTACATAGTATGGGGGGGGGGGGGGGGGGGGGGTGTGAGGTATAATCTCCCCCCACATGTGCCTGCACTAGGGGAGGAAGGGGCTATTGATAGAGGTGCATTATCTCCCAGCCTTATTCCATATTCCCAAGTCAACTTGTCATGCCATGCATCAAGTCTTTCCATAAAAATAAAAATAAATGTTATGCTCATAAAACATTTTCCTGGAAAGATTTCCTTTCAAAGAAAGATAATATAAAAGGTATAGAAATCACAGGCTTCATGTTACAAAGAACTGGGGAGGGGGGGGGGGGTGAGGGAGAGCCCCACCCCCTAACCCATAAACAATTAGGTCATAACAGCTTCAGCTAACAGACAATACTTTCAAAGTCTAAGTGTTTTATGATCATATTAACTTGTTTGTTATGAATCAATAAGTAATTACTGAAGCCACACAAGTTCTTCTGAAGGCAAAAATTAGTGTTTTGTAGTCATGTGAGGAGGTTATACCTGTAGTCATGAGAGGAGGTTATTCCTGTAGTCATGTGAGGAGGTTATTCCTGTAGTCATGTGAGGAGGTTATTCCTGTAGTCATGTGAGGAGGTTATTTCTGTAGTCATGTGAGGAGGTTATTCCTGTAGTCATGTGAGGAGGTTATTCCTGTAGTCATGTGAGGAGGTTATTCCTGTAGTCATGTGAGGAGGTTATTCCTGTAGTCATGTGAGGAGGTTATTCCTGTAGTCATGTGAGGAGGTTATTCCTGTAGCCATGTGAGGAGGTTATTCCTGTAGTCATGTGAGTTTCTGTAGTCATGTGAGGAGGTTATTTCTGTAGTCATGTGAGGAGGTTATTCCTGTAGTCATGTGAGGAGGTTATTCCTGTAGTCATGTGAGGAGGTTATTCCTGTAGTCATGTGAGTTTCTGTAGTCATGTGAGGAGGTTATTTCTGTAGTCATGTGAGGAGGTTATTCCTGTAGTCATGTGAAGAGGTTATTCCTGTAGTCATGTGAGGAGGTTATTCCTGTAGTCATGTGAGGAGGTTATTCCTGTAGTCATGTGAGGAGGTTATTCCTGTAGTCATGTGAGGAGGTTATTCCTGTAGTCATGTGAAGAGGTTATTCCTGTAGTCATGTGAGGAGGTTATTCCTGTAGTCATGTGAGGAGGTTATTCCTGTAGTCATGTGAGGAGGTTATTCCTGTAGTCATGTGAGGAGGTTATTCCTGTAGCCATGTGAGGAGGTTATTCCTGTGGTCATGTGAAGAGGTTATTCCTGTAGTCATGTGAGGAGGTTATTCATGTAGTCATGTGAGGAGGTTATTCCTGTGGTCATGTGAAGAGGTTATTCCTGTAGTCATGAGAGGAGGTTATTCCTGTAGTCATGTGAGGAGGTTATTCCTGTAGCCATGTGAGGAGGTTATTCCTGTAGTCATGTGAGGAGGTTATTCCTGTAGCCATGAGAGGAGGTTATTCCTGTAGTCATGTGAGGAGGTTATTCCTGTAGCCATGTGAGGAGGTTATTCCTGTAGTCATGTGAGGAGGTTATTCCTGTAGCCATGTGAGGAGGTTATTTCTGTAGTCATGTGAGGAGGTTATTCCTGTAGCCATGTGAGGAGGTTATTCCTGTAGTCATGTGAGGAGGTTATTCCTGTAGCCATGTGAGGAGGTTATTCCTGTAGTCATGTGAGGAGGTTATTCCTGTAGCCATGTGAGGAGGTTATTCCTGTAGTCATGTGAGGAGGTTATTCCTGTAGTCATGTGAGGAGGTTATTCCTGTAGTCATGTGAGGAGGTTATTCCTGTAGCCATGTGAGGAGGTTATTCCTGTAGTCATGTGAGGAGGTTATTCCTGTAGTCATGTGAGGAGGTTATTCCTGTAGCCATGTGAGGAGGTTATTCCTGTAGTCATGTGAGGAGGTTATTCCTGTAGCCATGTGAGGAGGTTATTTCTGTAGTCATGTGAGGAGGTTATTCCTGTAGTCATGTGAGGAGGTTATTCCTGTAGTCATGTGAGGAGGTTATTCCTGTAGTCATGTGAGGAGGTTATTCCTGTAGTCATGTGAGGAGGTTATTCCTGTAGCCATGTGAGGAGGTTATTCCTGTGGTCATGTGAGGAGGTTATTCCTGTAGTCATGTGAGGAGGTTATTCCTGTAGTCATGTGAGGAGGTTATTCCTGTAGTCATGTGAGGAGGTTATTCCTGTAGTCATGTGAGGAGGTTATTCCTGTAGTCATGTGAGGAGGTTATTCCTGTAGTCATGTGAGGAGGTTATTCCTGTAGCCATGTGACGAGGTTATACCTGTAGTCATGTGAGGAGGTCATTCCTGTAGCCATGTGAGGAGGTTATTCCTGTAGTCATGTGAGGTTATTCCTGTAGTCATGTGAGGAGGTTATTTCTGTAGTCATGTGAGGAGGTTATTCCTGTAGTCATGTGAGGAGGTTATTCCTGTAGTCATGTGAGGAGGTTATTCCTGTAGTCATGTGAGGAGGTTATTCCTGTGGTCATGTGAGGAGGTTATTCCTGTAGTTTAATCAAAAATTTATGGGGAAGGGGTTAGTTTTGTATGAAGGATGAAACCACTAGGGGAGACAATTTGAATTCAGGGACACTAAGGCTGTCCCCATGTTTGCACCTGGTTGAGGAGGGTAAGGGTGCCCTTCATATCAACATTAAGCAAGCCAAGGAGTTACCCAGGATGTTCAAATAGATATGTTGTTATCATGGTATCATGATCACTACTAATACATTCTGAATAACTGGCCAGCTCATTAATCTGCCCCATTTCTTAAGGTTGTGGTGAGACAGACATGGTTATACCAAGTTATGATGACATTGGGATAAGCACACACTTAATGTCCACATGCTGGTATCTTACCTTCAGTGTAACCTTCTTAAAGTTGTGTCGTTTGTTTCGATATGCACAGATTGTATGCAACCGTTAACATCAGGACATAGGGGGGAGGGGCCACTGTTAATACTAGCACACAGGGGAGTGGAAGGGCACAGGAAGGGGGGGGGGGGCAACAGAAGAGGGGCCACTGTTAATACTAGCTCACACTCCACAGCAGTGGTGTGATGTAATCCATCCACTGCTGTGGAGTGGGTCTGGGTACGAGGCTATGTGCCACCCACCTGTGGACTTATGCACCCATCATTCTAAGTCCATAGCAACTTGCAAACCTTTCCCTAGTGAGGGAGACTCTCTATAGGGCAGATCCTGCACGCTGTGTTGTATGTATTGTAGTTATTTCATTTGTACATTAACACTTCCCCCCCCCAGCACTAAACATAAACCTCTAATGCAATATATAAAAAACACACAATACAAATTTAGCAAACAGGAGCAGAAGACAGTTAACTCAAAACCACACCCCTCCAGTGCGCGATGGGTCCATACTTATAATGTCATGTTGGTGTTTATGTAGTATTTCAGTGGGTAGAAAAATCTCACTGGAGGCAGGCCTAGACGTGCCAACTTCAGACAAGGTGCTCCCTGTGATTGACCCTGAATAGGCCTGGGCACCACCCTCCTCTGGAGTTGTTGACTCGCTCTCCACAACGTCCTTCACCTTGAAAAAGGCCCTCCTCCATCTCCATAGCAACATGACACTCACCACGGCAACCACAGTGATCACAACCACTACAGTACAGACTACGGCGATCCCTTGCCAAGCTGCCAGTTCACTTGACTGTACTGACTGAACTGGTGCTGCGACATTAACAAAAGCACCAGTGGTTGCCATGACAGTAGGCGGGGCAGTACTGGGGGTGGTAGAAGTGTGGCTATTTGTTGCCGGGGGCAACATTGTGGTGACCGGATGGTCAGAGCAGGAGGACATGCACTTGGACTGGACAGAGCCATTGGAAGCCACCGTACAGAACTGACAGTCAGCAAAGTAGGTGCAGTTATGATAGTCAGCACTGAAGTGTGAAAGCAATATGTAAGTATACCAAGAGCCCCATCACCATGACAATCATCACCATGGCAACCATCATCATGATGACCATAACAACCATCACCTCACCTGAACTGATCACAGTTCTGAATGCTACAGGAGGGTATGCTGATGCTATTCACCACTGATGATGTAACGAGGACTGTTTCGCTGACATTGGAGACCACAGGACAGACGTGTCCCCTGGGGGTGGTGAGGGGGCGGAGGAAAGCAATGGGAGTGAACCATACAGGGTAAGACAAAGAGGAAGACATGATGAAAGTGAAAAAAGGAAGAGAAATTTGCTAATCACACTGTGGAGGGAAGTGCAGGGAAGGTGGAGGGAATGTGGAGGGAAGTGGCTCCAGGGAAGGTGGAGGGAAGGTGGAGGGAAGCTGGAGGGAAGTGGAGGGAAGGTGGAGGGAAGTGGAGGGGAGGTGGAAGGAATGTGGAGGGAAGGTGGAGGGAAGGTGGAGGGAATGTGGAGGGAAGGTGGAGGGAAGGTGGAGGGAAGGTGGAGGGGAGGTGGAGGGAAGGTGGAGGGAAGTGGAGGGGAGGTGGAAGGAATGTGGAGGGAAGGTGGAGGGAAGTGGAGGGAAGGTGGAGGGAAGGTGGAGGGAAGGAATCAAAATGGAAGTTAAGAGAACTCACACTAAATCTTGGAAGGTTTCCTGACATGGGTTGTAGTTATCAGGTGGGATATCATCATAACATGGACATGTGCAGTCCTGTGGAATACTGCTACATGGCCAATCCTGTTGGGAAGGAGGGAGGGTGTGTGTGTGTGGGGGGGGGGGGTAACAGAGCTTAACAATTGGTGTACAGGTTCAAAAATACACAAAGCAAAATGGAGCTCCATACCCTTTGATCCCAACAGCAGACATTTTGCAATACCAATACTAATAGGTACCTGAATTTACTGGGCTCCTACCACTTATAGATTAGATTACTGGACCCTCCCACCTAGATTACTGGGATTACTGGGCCCCTCCCACCATACCACATTGCAGGAACAAGAGACACTGGTTGAACAGAGGGAGAGGAATGTTTTCTTCTGGTCCACAACAATGAGGTAAGCATTAGTGGAGTCAATGGGAGCAATCTGAGGGGATAAGACATGACATGATGAACAGATAACTATGTACAGTACAGTGTATATGTATACGCTAAACACATGCACACACACATCTACACACACATGCAAGCACACATCTACACACACATGCACACACACATCTACACACATGCAAGCACACATCTACACACACATGCACACACACATCTACACACACATGCATGCCCACATCTACACACACATGCATGCACACACCTACACACACATGCATGCACACATCTACACACACATGCAAGCACACATCTACACACACATGCACACACACATCTACACACACATGCATGCACACATCTACACACACATGCATGCACACATCTACACACACATGCATGCACACATCTACACACACATGCATGCACACATCTACACACACATGCATGCACACATCTACACACACATGCACACATCTACACACACACACGCATGTACACATTGCTGAGCTCACAGAGTAGAAAACACAGTAGGTAGAATATCCTCCACGAAGAGGTACAGAAGATGTAGCAACCTACAGCAGATACAAAGAGGAACACCACATAGAGAATGAACACCTCATAGAGAATGAACACCACAAGAACACCACATAGAGAATGAACACCTCATAGAGAATGAACACCTCATAGAGAATGAACACCACAAGAACACCACATAGAGAATGAACACCACATAGAGAATGAACACCTCATAGAGAATGAACACCTCATAGAGAATGAACACCTCATAGAGAATGAACACCACATAGAGAATGAACACCTCATAGAGAATGAACACCTCATAGAGAATGAACACCACAAGAACACCACATAGAGAATGAACACCACATAGAGAATGAACACCTCATAGAGAATGAATACCACATAGAGAATGAACACCACATAGAGAATGAACACCTCATAGAGAATGAACACCTCCTAGAGAATGAACACCTCATAGAGAATGAACACCACATAGAGAATGAACAATGAACACCTCATAGAGAATGAACACCTCATAGAGAATGAACACCACATAGAGAATGAACACCTCATAGAGAATGAACACCTCATAGAGAATGAACACCTCATAGAGAATGAACACCTCATAGAGAATGAACACCTCACAGAGAATGAACACCTCATAGAGAATGAACACCACATAGAGAATGAACACCTCATAGAGAATGAACACCTCATAGAGAATGAAAACCTCATAGAGAATGAACACCTCATAGAGAATGAACACCACAAGAACACCACATAGAGAATGAACACCACATAGAGAATGAACACCACATAGAGAATGAACACCTCATAGAGAATGAACACCTCATAGAGAATGAACACCACATAGAGAATGAACACCTCATAGAGAATGAACACCTCATAGAGAATGAACACCTCATAGAGAATGAACACCTCATAGAGAATGAACACCTCATAGAGAATGAACACCTCATAGAGAATGAACACCACATAGAGAATGAACACCTCATAGAGAATGAACACCTCATAGAGAATGAAAACCTCATAGAGAATGAACACCTCATAGAGAATTGAACACCTCATAGAGAATGAACACCTCATAGAGAATGAACACCTCATAGAGAATGAACACCTCATAGAGAATGAACACCTCATAGAGAATGAACACCTCATAGAGAATGAAAACCTCATAGAGAATGAACACCTCATAGAGAATTGAACACCTCATAGAGAATGAACACCTCATAGAGAATGAACACCTCATAGAGAATGAACACCTCATAGAGAATGAAAACCTCATAGAGAATGAACACCTCATAGAGAATTGAACACCTCATAGAGAATGAACACCTCATAGAGAATGAACACCTCATAGAGAATGAACACCTCATAGGGAATGAACACCTCACAGAGAATGAACACCTCACAGAGAATGAACACCTCATAGAGAATGACCACCTCATAGAGAATGAACACCACATAGAGAATGACCACCTCATAGAGAATGAACATCTCATAGGGAATGAACACCTCATAGAGAATGAACACCTCATAGAGAATGAACACCACATAGAGAATGAACACCACATAGAGAATGAAAACCTCATAGAGAATGAACACCTCATAGAGAATGAACACCACAAGAACACCACATAGAGAATGAACACCACATAGAGAATGAACACCACATAGAGAATGAACACCTCATAGAGAATGAACACCTCATAGAGAATGAACACCACATAGAGAATGAACACCTCATAGAGAATGAACACCTCATAGAGAATGAACACCTCATAGAGAATGAACACCTCATAGAGAATGAACACCTCATAGAGAATGAACACCTCATAGAGAATGAACACCACATAGAGAATGAACACCTCATAGAGAATGAACACCTCATAGAGAATGAAAACCTCATAGAGAATGAACACCTCATAGAGAATTGAACACCTCATAGAGAATGAACACCTCATAGAGAATGAACACCTCATAGAGAATGAACACCTCATAGAGAATGAACACCTCATAGAGAATGAACACCTCATAGAGAATGAAAACCTCATAGAGAATGAACACCTCATAGAGAATTGAACACCTCATAGAGAATGAACACCTCATAGAGAATGAACACCTCATAGAGAATGAACACCTCATAGAGAATGAAAACCTCATAGAGAATGAACACCTCATAGAGAATTGAACACCTCATAGAGAATGAACACCTCATAGAGAATGAACACCTCATAGAGAATGAACACCTCATAGGGAATGAACACCTCACAGAGAATGAACACCTCACAGAGAATGAACACCTCATAGAGAATGACCACCTCATAGAGAATGAACACCACATAGAGAATGACCACCTCATAGAGAATGAACATCTCATAGGGAATGAACACCTCATAGAGAATGAACACCTCATAGAGAATGAACACCACATAGAGAATGAACACCACATAGAGAATGAACATAGATCTTACCAGGCTTGTTACTTCGTAAGAATACCTTCTCCTGGGCCTCTTAGTAAAGTTATCATCATACTGGAAGCTGTAGCAGAAGGTTTTCTTCAGATACCCACTGAGGTACATATCTTGACTGAGAAGTGGCTCCTACAAGCATATGGCCATGGGATGATAACGATGGAGACAATCTGGCGTGCTACCATTAATAGCCTATCTCACTGAGATAAGGGTACATCACTTACCCTCTCACTGATGTGGACATATTGTTCATTTCCAGCTCCATCAAAGCTCTCATGAGCAATAAGGTAGCCATCTTCATCGATGACCAAACATCTGGAAAGGGGCAAAAAGGAACAGACAATTACCACTTCATCTAAATACACACACACAATATACCTATAGGAGCTATCCTGACACACATACCTACAGGAGCTGTCCTGACACACATACCTATAGGAACTATCCTGACACACATACCTACAGGAGCTATCCTGACACACATACCTATAGGAGCTGTCCTGACACAGAGGTGTATTGTTGTTCACCAAGCGGATGAAAGAAGGATAGGTGAGGTCCATTCCCATCACTGCAAACACACTGCAGTTGTAGTCATCAGTCCCTGCATTGCAGCTGTAGAGGTGTAAATGTGTAGAGGTGTAGGTGTAAATGTATGGGTGTAGAGGTGTAGGTGTAAATGTATGGGCGTAGAGGTGTAGGTGTAAATGTATGGGCATAGAGGTGTAGGTGTAAATGTATGGGTGTAGACGTGTAGGTGTAAATGTATAGGCGTAGAGGTGTAGGTGTAAATGTATGGGCGTAGAGGTGTAGGTGTAAATGTATGGGTGTAGAGGTGTAGGTGTAAATGTATGGGCGTAGAGGTGTAGATGTAAATGTATGGTGTAGAGGTGTAGGTGTAAATGTATGGGCGTAGAGGTGTAGGTGTAAATGTATGGGTGTAGAGATGTAGGTGTAAATGTATGGCGTAGAGGTGTAGGTGTAAATGTATGGGCGTAGAGGTGTAGGTGTAAATGTATGGGCGTAGAGGTGTAGGTGTAAATGTATGGGTGTAGATGTAAATGTATGGGTGTAGAGGTGTAGGTGTAATTGTATGGGCATAGAGGTGTAGGTGTAAATGTATGGGCATAGATAGAGGTGTAGGTGTAAATGTATGGGTGTAGAGGTGTAGGTGTAAATGTATGGGCATAGAGGTGTAGGTGTAAATGTATGGGTGTAAAAGTGTAGATGTGTAGAGGTGTAAGTAGGAAGTATACTTTATGGCTAATATAAACCTTGAACAAACCAAAATCTCATTGTATTGTAGAAATGGTAAATATTTTTACTTTCTTGCAATTCTTCAAAGATTGTCAAATACAATCAATACTGCATTGGTAAAAGATGTATTTGCGGTAAATCGCAAAGCAACTTAAAGTATGTTGGGAAGATCATAGCAACATGTTAAACGAAGGGGGTAGTAAGACAGTCTTTTGCACTAAGCATATAAAAAAGTACATTGTACATGTAGATTTGGAAATTGCTAGCTCCACAAGCTTATGAACGATAGGTATTTGTCAGACGCATGTTGCGAGAATAGCCAAGTGAATGGACAAAATCTTAAAAAACGTACAGTGTGTTTTCGGTAAAAATGGCAAAACCAATTAGAGTAAAAACACTGCCATAGAATGTTTATAGTAGCACACACATCATGCTTCAAAAAAAGTTATATTTGTCGTACTTTTTCCATGACAATTAAATTCTCTACAGAATGCATTTTTAAGAACCGTATATGTTTATTAGCATCGTGTAACCAAGGGTGTGATTTAAAAAATAGACTGACAAATGGTAAATTTAGCACGATAGACACGTCAAACAGCAGTAGAGAAATGGATGCCAAAAAACTGCATTTCTATTTATAATGAATTTTTGGTCCTACACGTAGGACTTGGACCTGGAGAATTAAGGTTAAGGACTCCATCAAGACACCAACAAATAAATTGTGGTAGGTAATAATTCTGCTAAAGCACAGAAAGAAATTACAGTACGTGTGGAGGACCAAGCAGATTTAAACATCTTCAATAGAATCAAACCCTCAAAAATCAACCTTTTATTTTTAGCGTATATAAACTTGATTTGTGGCTCGAACTTATCAATACAATAAAGAAGTATAACGCATTACAGAGAAAAGGTGAGGAACTATTTTAAAAATGCTAAAATCATATCACATATAGGTCTTTGTAGCAATATTGTGCATACTGTACGACTTTGACACAATGTCTGTATTGATATAGATGTATTACATCAGCGGCAAAAACCACCCATTGCTACGGAAAACACCAACACACTACCTTACCTCTTAGACATTATGGCCTGGCTAAAAGTGATGACATTTCTTGTACCCAGGACATCGGGGTGAGGGGTGGACAGAGCCAACAGCCCCAGGTTAGCCACTGCTCTCTTATACCTGGAGGAGGTAGGGGGAGGGTGGGTGGGAGGGTTCTATATTCATTTTCCAACTCAATGATATCTATTTATGGTCAAAGCAACATTACCGCGTTATGTGTTCCAAACTCTCCAGCAAACACCAAATGCATCTAACCTACCCACTACCAAAGATGACCAGGAACAACACCTTACCAAGGTTTCTCGGTGATGGCCATGTCCTTTGATGCCAGCTGTACCCCAGGGTACACCCTCATGACCCCAGTGGGCGTGGCTATGTACCTCCATGCAATGTAGTCTGCAGAGGACTGGTTTGATGTCCACAGGGAGTTAACCTTGGCAGTGGCCGCCACAGCCTTCAGTATCCCCGTCTGTTGTCATGGATACAAGACAATGACATCATTACACATACTAAGACTCCTCCCTCTCTATACACATAACAACGCACTGTTGCATTTCATCACTGCAAGTTCAGTCCTTCCATCACCAATTGATTATCAGCACACCATCACTAACCACCTGCACACCATCACTAACCACCTCACACACTGCTCTCAACCATTAATCTCCCCAACATGTGTTAAGCTAAACTAATTCCAGATATCTCTGGGCAAATATTATTCCTCAAGGAAATTCTGCTTTCCCTTAATATCTGCTACAAGGCACGATAGTGTTTTGTTAAAAAAAAAAATTTTTTTTTTCACAAAACAAAATATGAATGTACCACAGCATAGGGGTAGGATATACTCTTTACTTGAGAAATAACACACACACACACACACACACACTAAAATTCTCGGGCTACAGCAGGCAAAGCATGGGCCAGCAATGCCCGAGCTTTTAACCTTATTAACACAATCGACAGACAGCAATATAGTTCATTTAATGGAGTTGTTGCTAGTTGTTAGCTGCGGAGGACTAGTAACTTGCTTAAACAGGCAAATGTTGTAATAGCTTAATGGCCCTCATTAGTTTACATTGCACCAGACAGATACAACAAAAAACTTTTTAAAACAACCTACAATGACATCATGCCTCATATGTTAGCAGGTCGATTAATTAAAGGGAAGGGGATTGTGCAACAAGCCCAAATGGATGGCTATAAGTAGACACACACTAGCACACATGACACACACACATCACACATGACACACACACATCACACATGACACACACTAGCACACATGACACACACACATCACACAGTTGCAGTACCCTTAGTAGTTGCTTGGGATCGCTCATCTTCTGCATGGCTGTCTGTATGTACCTCGCTGTCTGCACTGTTTCCTGGGCCAGCAGGTACTCATTTGGCTTCTCAAAGGCCTTGGGGGATAGATGAACGGTAGAGTAGGCTGGGGAGGAGGAATGGTTTATTTACAGAGTAACAATTTAAGTAGAAAGGGGAAGTCCCTAGTTCCCACCACCTCACCCTTATGACCAAGCCACTAGTCCTCCATTTAAGGTTGTATTTATGCTACACACACACACACATGCACACACACATAACACACACACGCATGCACGCACACACACACATACACACACACACACACACACACACACACACACACACACACACACACACACACACACACACACACACACACACACACACACCTTGGTTGACTCTGCTGTTAAAATGAGAACACATGGAGCCCATATCTGTGCCCAGGAGGTCCAGCCGATGGTACTGGGCTTGAATTGGAATAGTAAAGTTTTTAGCATTGAGCTCTCCAAATTCTATGTTGACAGGGTTGACCACACAGAGAAAGAATGGAGTACCACTGATCTGCACAGAGAAAGAGAGGAGAGAGAGAGAGAGAGAGAGAGAGACTAATGGATGCAAATCTGGGGGAAAACAATAAGATCACAAAGACAAGTCTAATACAGATGACTCTGAGGGACAGTCTAATACAGATGACTGCTGAGGGACAGTCTAATACAGATGACTGCTGAGGGACAGTCTAATACAGATGACTGCTGAGGGACAGTCTAATACAGATGACTGCTGAGGGACAGTCTAATACAGATGACTGCTGAGGGACAGTCTAATACAGATGACTGCTGAGGGACAGTCTAATACAGATGACTGCTGAGGGACAGTCTAATACAGATGACTGCTGAGGGACAGTCTAATACAGATGACTGCTGAGGGACAGTCTAATACAGATGACTGCTGAGGGACAGTCTAATACAGATGACTGCTGAGGGACAGTCTAATACAGATGACTGCTGAGGGACAGTCTAATACAGATGACTGCTGAGGGACAGTCTAATACAGATGACTGCTGAGGGACAGTCTAATACAGATGACTGCTGAGGGACAGTCTAATGCAGATGACTGCTGAGGGACAGTCTAATACAGATGACTGCTGAGGGACAGTCTAATACAGATGACTGCTGAGGGACAGTCTAATACAGATGACTGCTGAGGGACAGTCTAATACAGATGACTGTTGAGGGACAGTCTAATACAGATGACTGCTGAGGGACAGTCTAATACAGATGACTGCTGAGGGACAGTCTAATACAGATGACTGCTGAGGGACAGTCTAATACAGATGACTGCTGAGGGACAGTCTAATACAGATGACTGCTGAGGGACAGTCTAATACAGATGACTGCTGAGGGACAGTCTAATACAAATGACTGCTGAGGGACAGTCTAATACAGATGACTGCTGAGGGACAGTCTAATACAGATGACTGCTGAGGGACAGTCTAATACAGATGACTGTTGAGGGACAGTCTAATACAGATGACTGCTGAGGGACAGTCTAATACAGATGACTGCTGAGGGACAGTCTAATACAGATGACTGCTGAGGGACAGTCTAATACAGATGACTGCTGAGGGACAGTCTAATACAGATGACTGCTGAGGGACAGTCTAATACAGATGACTGCTGAGGGACAGTCTAATACAGATGACTGCTGAGGGACAGTCTAATACAAATGACTGCTGAGGGACAGTCTAATACAGATGACTGCTGAGGGACAGTCTAATACAGATGACTGCTGAGGGACAGTCTAATACAGATGACTGCTGAGGGACAGTCTAATACAGATGACTGCTGAGGGACAGTCTAATACAGATGACTGCTGAGGGACAGTCTAATACAGATGACTCTGAGGGACAGTCTAATACAGATGACTCTGAGGGACAGTCTAATACAGATGACTGCTGAGGGACAGTCTAATACAGATGACTGCTGAGGGACAGTCTAATACAGATGACTGCTGAGGGACAGTCTAATACAGATGACTCTGAGGGACAGTCTAATACAGATGACTGCTGAGGGACAGTCTAATACAGATGACTGCTGAGGGACAGTCTAATACAGATGACTGCTGAGGGACAGTCTAATACAGATGACTGCTGAGGGACAGTCTAATACAGATGACTGCTGAGGGACAGTCTAATACAGATGACTCTGAGGGACAGTCTAATACAGATGACTCTGAGGGACAGTCTAATACAGATGACTGCTGAGGGACAGTCTAATACAGATGACTGCTGAGGGACAGTCTAATACAGATGACTGCTGAGGGACAGTCTAATACAGATGACTCTGAGGGACAGTCTAATACAGATGACTGCTGAGGGACAGTCTAATACAGATGACTGCTGAAGGACAGTCTAATACAGATGACTGCTGAGGGACAGTCTAATACAGATGACTGCTGAGGGACAGTCTAATACAGATGACTCCGAGGGACAGTCTCACATGGAATATTTTTTAAATTGCCAAGCATAGAGAGGAAGGGAGGGGTTGGGGAGGAGGAAGGGAGGGGTTGGGGAGGAGGAAGGAAGGGGTTGCGGAGGAGGAAGGGAGGGGTTGGGGAGGAGGAAGGGAGGGGTTGGGGAGGAGGAAGGGAGGGGTTGGGGAGGAGGAAGGGAGGGGTTGGGGAGGAGGAAGGGAGGGGTTGGGGAGGAGGAAGGGAGGGGTTGGGGAGGAGGAAGGGAGGGGTTGGGGAGGAGGAAGGGAGGGGTTGGGGAGGAGGAAGGGAGGGGTTGGGGAGGAGGAAGGGAGGGGTTGGGGAGGAGGAAGGGAGGGGTTGGGGAGGAGGAAGGGAGGGGTTGGGGAGGAGGAAGGGAGGGGTTGGGGAGGAGGAAGGGAGGGGTTGGGGAGGAGGAAGGGAGGGGTTGGGGAGGAGGAAGGGAGGGGTTGGAGGGGGTTGGATGGGAGGAGGAAGGGAGGGGGAGGAGGAAGGGAGGGGGAGGAGGAAGGGAGGGGGAGGAGGAAGGGAGGGGGAGGAGAAAGGGAGGGGGGAGGAAGGGAGGGGAGGAGGAAGGGAGGGGAGGAGGAAGGGAGGGGGAGGAGGAAGGGAGGGGGAGGAGGTTGGAGGAGGGCATACATGTACTTAAATGTGTGACAGTACATTTCCTTACCGGAAGCCAGCAATACTCGCTGATTGCTTGCACAACTTGAGCCCCCTGGTACAGGGTATTCCCCTTGGGCAGGATGTAGGAGGAGTTTAGACGTTTGCAACCTTCATTACCTCTGCGTGATAAGGCAGGGGGGGAGGAGCAGATGTATGTCATGGAATGATGATAAACAGAACACACACGGGTTCTTATTTCAAATGGATGTGGCTCTTTGTAGAATACTGTAACTAGAAAACTATAACAAAGGTGACATTGCTAACCTGATCATTGAATCACGGACTTCCAAAAATGAATCAGCATGTTCCAACATTTGAATATTTAAGAACACTGATGCAGAAATATTGGAAGGTTTTGGAAGTAGAGGGTGGAAGAGTACTAGACCTGAGGGGAGGTGGTGTGTGTGTGTGTGTGTGTGTGTGTGTGTGTGTATGTGTGTGTGTGTGTGAGTGTGTGTGTGTGCATGCATGTATGCATGTGTGTGAGTGTGGGTGTATGTGTGCACGAAATTACATGTAAGCTAACGTCCCTTAAACAAGGTATGTACAATGCCAATAGTTTGTAAAACATTCAGCAGTGACATATGGAGGAGGAGGAGGAGGGAGGAGGGAAGAGGGAAGAGGAGAAGGAGGGAGGAGGGAGGAGGTGAAGGAGGAGGGAGGAGGGAAGAGGGAAGAGGGAAGAGGAGGAGGAGGGAGCTCTTACCTTCTTGGTCGATAATGAAGGCATAGGCCATGGAGTTCCCCTGGAAGTACTCCACTCCTTCTAGAAGCTCTGGCACACTGAGGTCTACAGCAGCCACACCCACCAAGTCCGGCTGCCCTTTTTTGAGCTTGAAGCAAGGTGCACCAATGGTGAGGACAAGCTGGTCTGGGGAAGAGGGGAAAAAGCAAATGTTATGAGGGTGTGGTCATTGTATGAGTGGGAGGGTGTGGCTATGTTCAAGTTACGTACCCCCTATAAATAAACACCAAACAAGGATTATGTGGGAACTAACCAAGACCAGACTTGTAGTATGGCGGTATGTAAATAGGCTTGAAGGTGTCTCCTTGTGTGGTCCAGCGAGCAGCAAACTCTGAGTAGAAGAACTGCATCTGCTCCCTCAGGTCCATCTCAGGCCTCAGTTCTATGTAATGGTGTAGCTACACATAGAGGGAATGGGGTAATACACACAGGGGGAGGTGCCTAACCAAGCCCCACCCCTTGTGGGTAATACACACAGGGGGAGGTGCCTAACCAAGCCCCACCCCTTATGGGTAATACACACAACGTGCATACTTATAATAATACACATATGATCACACAAAACACACAACACACACTGCACACATGCAACACACTACACCACATACACACACACACAACACACTGCAGACATGAAACACAGCACACAACACACACTGCACACATGCAACACACTTCAACACATACACACATACATGTATACACAAGATACAAACACAGAGCTGGTTCATTACCGAAGCAGTGACTGACTCATAGAAACTTCGGACAGTTGTGGGAATGTACATGTAGCTGTTTGCTGCATATCAAAATAGGCACACACCCTAAAATAGCCAACAATAGAGCAGCCACCCTCCCCACCCCCTCCCCCACATACATACAGAGCAGGGACTCCTCCCCCCTCCCCACACATATACCCGGGCTCCACCCCCCTACACACACATACCTGGCACACTGACAAAAATGAACAGAGAGATGTTATTAGAATTGCTGCCGTTAATTAACATTTTGATGTTGTTTTTTTCATCATTTGAATCAATCCTTTCTCCATCTGTGAAGACTGCGATGGCTGGAAGGAGAGGGTGGTATTAAATGAAGCAATCAATACATGATGACACCAGACATACATCATTCATTGGTTGTGCAATAACCTACCTCTACTTCTGGGAGTCGACTGGTTATCATTACTAAAATACTCAAACGCTGATATCAGGGCACTAGAAAAGTCATTACCATCTGTAGTAGGGAGGGGAGGGGGAGGGGAAGGAGGAGGAGGAGGAGGAGGAGGAGGAGGAGGGGAGGAGGAAGAGGGGGAGGAACCAGTGACAAGGACCAAAATAACATTTTAAAAATGCCAAATGCACAGCAGGGAAGTGGATGACTCCTGGCCACGCCCATCGCCACACCCCCTTGCCTTACCAAGAGGGTCTGGGGCTGTTAATAGGAAGTTTTGGAACTTGACAATGTTAGCAGGACTGGCAGTCGAGAGAGAGGAGGCATAGCAACCACTGAGGGCAGGTCTGTGGACCTCACTGTTGTACATCAGTACTGCCATCTAGAAGAGAGGGGTAATATGGGCACTGGGGACCCTCTGAATGTTCCCATCCCCAGACCAACCCAACCTCAGACTGACTCGTTCCCAGACATACCCAGCCTCAGACTGACTCGTTCCCAGACCTACCCGTCCTCAGACTGACTCGTTCCCAGTCCAACCCAACCTCAGCCAGACTCGTTCCCAGACCTACCCTATCCCTGGGGTTGAGGGTGTTGATCAATATGTTTGCGGCCTTGAGGAGTGTGCTGTGGTCCTGTGCATTGGTGAACTTATTGTTCTTCACAACCACAACCACATCCTTGAAGTTGGGCGTGGCCGATGCAGTGTACCATGGCCTGATGTACGAGGGGAGAGGGAGAGAGGTGACATCACAACACACTTAATGAGAGACCTAGACTACTGGTCACAGGACATGCTGGCATTTGCAGAGGAGTGTATGTATGAAAAGCATGTAATATTGTAGGGCTTATAGGTGCTCGTTCTCTCAGAGGTAAGATAAAAAACCAAGTTGTATGAACTTAATGATGTCCAGTAAGGACAGTGGTGGTGTAGTCTGTGAGGATGTGGAAGGAGTGAACAACACATATATACACAGATTTGCTTCACCCTTGTTCCCAAGGACCAGCCAGTGGGAGCGCGAGCCCGGGTGAAGCCCGGGTGAAGCCGCCTCTGGCGCAGATCTTGGCGGTAGTAGCAAATATTCAAACGAGAGCTTTGAAGACCGAAGTGGGGAATGCTTCCATGTGAATAAACAAAACAGACACTCAGACAGATGTTCCCCCCGGCTTCAAACCGAGGGCGCAATTTGCGTTCAAAGACTCGATGATTTATGGAGTTCAGCAATTCACACTACGTATTGCAGTTTGCTGCCATCTTCATCGACGCACAAGCCGAGGGGGTGCACCATTAGAAGTTGTCATAACTCTTACGTTAAATCCTTGACAATTAGAAGAACAACAAAAAAAAAAAAACAATACACATTCGGTCCACTCGAATTTGTTGAAGTTTAAGAGCTGCACCCCACCACGTCGGGGAGGCCACAGCTGTGCTATGGAAAGGACCAGCCACTAGCTGTGCTACGGGAAGGACCAGCCACTAGTTGTGCTATGGGAAGGACCAGCCACTAGCTGTGCTATGAGAAGGACCAGCCACTAGCTGTGCTATGAGAAGGACCAGCCAATAGCTGTGCTATGGGAAGGACCAGCCACTAGCTGTGCTATGGGAAGGACCAGCCACTAGTTGTGCTATGGGAAGGACCAGCCACTAGCTGTGCTATGAGAAGGACCAGCCAATAGCTGTGCTATGGGAAGGACCAGCCACTAGTTGTGCTATGAGAAGGACCAGCCACTAGTTGTGCTATGGGAAGGACCAGCCACTAGTTGTGCTATGGGAAGGACCAGCCACTAGCTGTGCTATGAGAAGGACCAGCCACTAGTTGTGCTATGAGAAGGACCAGCCACTAGCTGTGCTATGGGAAGGACCAGCCACTAGCTGTGCTATGGGAAGGACCAGCCACTAGCTGTGCTATGGGAAGGACCAGCCACTAGCTGTGCTATGGAAAGGATCAGCCACTAGTTGTGCTATTGGAAGGACCAGCCACTAGCTGTGCTATGGGAAGGACCAGCCACTAGCTGTGCTATGGGAAGGACCAGCCACTAGTTGAGCTATGGGAAGGACCAGCCACTAGCTGTGCTATGGGAAGGACCAGCCACTAGCTGAGCTATGGGAAGGACCAGCCACTAGTTGTGCTATGGGAAGGACCAGCCACTAGTTGTGCTATGGGAAGGACCAGCCACTAGCTGTGCTATGGGAAGGACCAGCCACTAGTTGTGCTATGGGAAGGACCAGCCACTAGCTGTGCTATGGGAAGGACCAGCCACTAGTTGAGCTATGGGAAGGACCAGCCACTAGCTGTGCTATGGGAAGGACCAGCCACTAGCTGTGCTATGGGAAGGACCAGCCACTAGCTGTGCTATGGGAAGGACCAGCCACTAGCTGTGCTATGGGAAGGACCAGCCACTAGTTGAGCTATGGGAAGGACCAGCCAATAGCTGAGCTATGGGAAGGACCAGCCACTAGCTGTGCTATGGGAAGGACCAGCCACTAGTTGTGCTATGGGAAGGACCAGCCACTAGCTGTGATATGGGAAGGACCAGCCACTAGCTGTGCTATGGGAAGGACCAGCCACTAGTTGTGCTATGGGAAGGACCAGCCACTAGTTGTGCTATGAGAAGGACCAGCCACTAGCTGTGCTATGGGAAGGACCAGCCACTAGTTGTGCTATGAGAAGGACCAGCCACTAGTTGAGCTATGGGAAGGACCAGCCACTAGCTGTGTTATGGGAAGGACCAGCCACTAGCTGTGCTATGGGAAGGACCAGCCACTAGCTGTGCTATGGAAAGGATCAGCCACTAGTTGTGCTATTGGAAGGACCAGCCACTAGCTGTGCTATGGGAAGGACCAGCCACTAGCTGTGCTATGGGAAGGACCAGCCACTAGTTGTGCTATGAGAAGGACCAGCCACTAGCTGTGCTATGGGAAGGACCAGCCACTAGCTGTGCTATGGGAAGGACCAGCCACTAGTTGTGCTATGGGAAGGACCAGCCACTAGCTGTGCTATGGGAAGGACCAGCCACTAGCTGAGCTATGGGAAGGACCAGCCACTAGCTGTGCTATGGGAAGGACCAGCCACTAGCTGTGCTATGGGAAGGACCAGCCACTAGCTGTGATATGGGAAGGACCAACCACTAGCTGTGCTATGGGAAGGACCAGCCACTAGCTGTGCTATGGGAAGGACCAGCCACTAGCTGTGATATGGGAAGGACCAACCACTAGCTGAGCTATGGGAAGGACCAGCCACTAGCTGTGCTATGGAAAGGACCAGCCACTAGCTGTGCTATGGGAAGGACCAGCCACTAGCTGAGCTATGGGAAGGACCAGCCACTAGCTGTGCTATGGGAAGGAAGCACACCATACCCTGGCCTAGCCAGATTTTTGGATTGCAATCCTCAGTGGTCCCAGCGTGTGCATAACCTACTACTGCCATTACGACGGCGATGATGATGATAATTCTACCAAACTCTTCCACGCAAGCATCTGTAGTCTGAATTAGAAGCCGCAGTGTCTAATTGCGAGTTAATGGTTAACTCATAATATGGTGCTCTAAATTTACCCCCTTAAACCTCGCCTCTTAACCCCTCCTCCAGTAATACAAGTATCCAGTATGCCTGATGACCAAAGTGGAGTTGAAAAGGGGGGGGGGGGGGGGGGGAATATGAAACATCTGATGATAACAATGATATTGATTTAAAAATTATACACATGTACACGCCCATACATGTACACGCCCACACATGTACACGCCTATACAGCCAGCAGTGGCTTGTCACCACCCCACACCCCCATCCTGCATCCCAAAGCTCACACCCACCTGTAGCGTGGATCAAACGAGCTGCAGTCAGCCACTTTGTAGGAGGGGTACACGTTGGACACACCCTTCTCCGACCCAAAGTACTGCCACTTCATGGGGGCGCGGCTATTGTCGGTGTAGACACCAATCAGCTTGCCGTACAGGGACTCTTGCTGGGCACCCGGGCCTGCGACACCTGATATCCTATCACAGCTCATCACTCTAGACACCTGGAACCATACATCAATCAGCTGTGTGATCAGCACATACACACCCACACATCCACATACACACATCCACATACACATATACACACCCACACATCCACATCCACACATACACATCCACACATACACACCCCCACATCCACAGCCACACATACACATCCACACATACACACCCCCACATCCACAGCCACATATACACATCCACACATACACATCCACATACACACCCACACATACACACATGCACACCCACATATACACATCTACACATACACATCCACACATACACACCCACACATACACGTCCACACATCCACATATACACATACACATCCACACATACACATCTTCACACACACATACACACATACACATCCACACATACACGTCCACACATACACACAGACATACAGGGAGTGTGGCTGAGGGTGGGGATCAGAACAACACCTCAAGAACAGTGGAAAATTGTGGTGGTAAGGGAGGGTGGTGGTGGTGAGGAGGGAGGTGGTGAGGGAGGGTGGTGGTGAGGGAGGTGATGAGGGAGGGAGATGGTGGTGAGGGAGGTGGTGAGGGAGGGTGGTGGTAAGGGAGGGAGGTGGTGAGGGAGGGTGGTGGTGAGGGAGGGTGGTGGTGAGGGTGGTGGTGAGGGAGGTGATGAGGGAGGGAGATGGTGGTGAGGGAGGGTGGTGGTGAGGGAGGGTGGTGGTGAGGGAGGTGGTGAGGGAGGGAGATGGTGGTGAGGGAGGTGGTGAGGGAGGGTGGTGGTAAGGGAGGGAGGTGGTGAGGGAGGGAGATGGTGGTGAGGGAGGGAGGTGGTGAGGGAGGGAGATGGTGAGGGAGGGAGATGGTGAGGGAGAGAGATGGTGGGGTGGTAAGGGAGGTCATTGATTCACTGCATAATTCTGGGTTACTAATTGGATTGTGTCAATTATGGTCAATTTCTGCATAAGCCTCAGCTGCAACAAATAATTTACTTCTATGATCCAATTACAAACACTAGATAAATCTTAGCACTGTTCCTGCAAGTACTGTTTACTGAGGGAAACAAGTTTTCAAATGACAGCCCTGATGGGTTTGATAGAGTGATGGCTTTGGGCTGTTAACCTATGGGAGTGGCCCCCTGGAGAGGTATCTAATATCAGCAAATAAGTACATTCAAAAAATGTTGTAGAAGCTGTTAGCTATCTTAGCTAAGTCACACCATGATATTCACTGCACGTATATGATGATTAACTTCTTGTGAATGTAATTATTTTGTGCTGATATGCAAATGTATGGGAGCAGCTACTGTACAGTGCAGTACACATACGTGTACTGGGTACAGATCAGCTACTGTAGTACACATATGTGTACTGGGTACAGATCAACTACTGTAGTACACATACGTGTACTGGGTACAGATCAGCTACTGTAGTACACATATGTGTACTGGGTACAGATCAGCTACTGTAGTACACATATGTGTACTGGGTACAGATCAGCTACTGTAGTACACATACGTGTACTGGGTACAGAGCAGCTACTGTAGTACACATACGTGTACTGGGTACAGATCAGCTACTGTAGTACACATACGTGTACTGGGTACAGATCAGCTACTGTAGTACACATACGTGTACTGGGTACAGATCAGCTACTGTAGTACACATACGTGTACTGGGTACAGATCAGCTACTGTAGTACACATACGTGTACTGGGTACAGATCAGCTACTGTAGTACACATACGTGTACTGGGTACAGATCAGCTACTGTAGTACAGATACGTGTACTGGGTACAGATCAGCTACTGTAGTACACATACGTGTACTGGGTACAGATCAGCTACTGTAGTACACATACGTGTACTGGGTACAGATCAGCTACTGTAGTACACATACGTGTACTGGGTACAGATCAGCTACTGTAGTACACATACGTGTACTGGGTACAGATCAGCTACTGTAGTACAGATACGTGTACTGGGTACAGATCAGCTACTGTAGTACACATACGTGTACTGGGTACAGATCAGCTACTGTAGTACACATACGTGTACTGGGTACAGATCAGCTACTGTAGTACACATACGTGTACTGGGTACAGATCAGCTACTGTAGTACACATACGTGTACTGGGTACAGATCAGCTACTGTAGTACACATACGTGTACTGGGTACAGATCAGCTACTGTAGTACACATACGTGTACTGGGTACAGATCAGCTACTGTAGTACACATACGTGTACTGGGTACAGATCAGCTACTGTAGTACACATACGTGTACTGGGTACAGATCAGCTACTGTAGTACACATACGTGTACTGGGTACAGATCAACTACTGCAGTACACATACGTGTACTGGGTACAGAGCAGCTACTGTAGTACATGTACGTGTACTGGGTGCAGAGTGTACTGGGTGCAGAGTGTAGGATGTACGTGTACTGGGTGCAGAGTGTACTGGGTGCAGAGTGTAGGGTACAGATTGTTATCTAAAACCAGCCCTACACCTCAAAAACTTATCCAACCACATCTTCTTCCAACACACAGCAAGCACGTCTTCATGAATTTGCTACATTCAAACATGCTACTGGCTACTGATATGGGGAACAGACACCTTCACAAAACACAAAATTGGTCACACTCTCAGGCTTTGTTTAGTCTCCTCCCACACACACCCCTGCCTCCTCTCCCCCCACACACACACACTACCTCCCCTCCCCCACACACACTACCTCCCCTCCCACACACACACTACCTCCCCTCCCACACACACTACCTGACCTCCCCTTGCCTCCCTACACACACTGCCTTTCCTCCCCACCACACACACTGCCTCCCCTTCCCTCCCCTGCCTCCCTATACACACTGCCTCTTCTCCTTACCACACACACTGCCTCCCCTTCCCTCCCCCGCCTCCCTATACACACTGCCTCTCCTCACCACTACACATACTGTCTCCTCTCACCCTGCCTCCCCACACACACACTGCCTCCCCCACACACTCCTCTCCTCCCCACCACACATACTGCCTCCCCTCCCCACACACACTGCCTAATTTGTGCCAAAGCCTGTCACCTAGCTCCACCCAGTCACACCCCCACCATCACTTACATTGACAGCAAAGTTGTAGTCCTGTGCCAAGTCTTCAGGCCTCTGGTTGCAGCACTGCGTGCCGACCCTGGTGGGTACCAAGTCACCATTGCTGTACAATGCCTGGACCTTCTGCTTCAGAGCAAGGAGAGCGTCCTTCTGAGCCTCAAAGCTGTTCTCAAGCTGTGCAGACAGCTGAAGGTAGCCATGAATAAGCAAAGGAGAGGATCAGTAGCCCCTCCCCCGTACCCACTGTAGCCCCTCCCCTGTACCCACTATAGCCCCTCCGCTCGTACCCACTGTAACCCCTCCCCTTGTACCCACTGTAACCTCCCCTCGTACCCACTGTAACCCCTCCCCTGTACCCACTGTAGCCCCTTCCCTCGTACCC
>OY811972.1:1062931-1087931 GCA_963681505.1 Eunapius fragilis
AAACAGAACACACACGGGTTCTTATTTCAAATGGATGTGGCTCTTTGTAGAATACTGTAACTAGAAAACTATAACAAAGGTGACATTGCTAACCTGATCATTGAATCACGGACTTCCAAAAATGAATCAGCATGTTCCAACATTTGAATATTTAAGAACACTGATGCAGAAATATTGGAAGGTTTTGGAAGTAGAGGGTGGAAGAGTACTAGACCTGAGGGGAGGTGGTGTGTGTGTGTGTGTGTGTGTGTGTGTGTGTGTATGTGTGTGTGTGTGTGAGTGTGTGTGTGTGCATGCATGTATGCATGTGTGTGAGTGTGGGTGTATGTGTGCACGAAATTACATGTAAGCTAACGTCCCTTAAACAAGGTATGTACAATGCCAATAGTTTGTAAAACATTCAGCAGTGACATATGGAGGAGGAGGAGGAGGGAGGAGGGAAGAGGGAAGAGGAGAAGGAGGGAGGAGGGAGGAGGTGAAGGAGGAGGGAGGAGGGAAGAGGGAAGAGGGAAGAGGAGGAGGAGGGAGCTCTTACCTTCTTGGTCGATAATGAAGGCATAGGCCATGGAGTTCCCCTGGAAGTACTCCACTCCTTCTAGAAGCTCTGGCACACTGAGGTCTACAGCAGCCACACCCACCAAGTCGGCTGCCCTTTTTTGAGCTTGAAGCAAGGTGCACCAATGGTGAGGACAAGCTGGTCTGGGGAAGAGGGGAAAAAGCAAATGTTATGAGGGTGTGGTCATTGTATGAGTGGGAGGGTGTGGCTATGTTCAAGTTACGTACCCCCTATAAATAAACACCAAACAAGGATTATGTGGGAACTAACCAAGACCAGACTTGTAGTATGGCGGTATGTAAATAGGCTTGAAGTGTCTCCTTGTGTGGTCCAGCGAGCAGCAAACTCTGAGTAGAAGAACTGCATCTGCTCCCTCAGGTCCATCTCAGGCCTCAGTTCTATGTAATGGTGTAGCTACACATAGAGGGAATGGGGTAATACACACAGGGGAGGTGCCTAACCAAGCCCCACCCCTTGTGGGTAATACACACAGGGGGAGGTGCCTAACCAAGCCCCACCCCTTATGGGTAATACACACAACGTGCATACTTATAATAATACACATATGATCACACAAAACACACAACACACACTGCACACATGCAACACACTACACCACATACACACACACACAACACACTGCAGACATGAAACACAGCACACAACACACACTGCACACATGCAACACACTTCAACACATACACACATACATGTATACACAAGATACAAACACAGAGCTGGTTCATTACCGAAGCAGTGACTGACTCATAGAAACTTCGGACAGTTGTGGGAATGTACATGTAGCTGTTTGCTGCATATCAAAATAGGCACACACCCTAAAATAGCCAACAATAGAGCAGCCACCCTCCCCACCCCCTCCCCCACATACATACAGAGCAGGGACTCCTCCCCCCTCCCCACACATATACCCGGGCTCCACCCCCCTACACACACATACCTGGCACACTGACAAAAATGAACAGAGAGATGTTATTAGAATTGCTGCCGTTAATTAACATTTTGATGTTGTTTTTTTCATCATTTGAATCAATCCTTTCTCCATCTGTGAAGACTGCGATGGCTGGAAGGAGAGGGTGGTATTAAATGAAGCAATCAATACATGATGACACCAGACATACATCATTCATTGGTTGTGCAATAACCTACCTCTACTTCTGGGAGTCGACTGGTTATCATTACTAAAATACTCAAACGCTGATATCAGGGCACTAGAAAAGTCATTACCATCTGTAGTAGGGAGGGGAGGGGGAGGGGAAGGAGGAGGAGGAGGAGGAGGAGGAGGAGGAGGGGAGGAGGAAGAGGGGGAGGAACCAGTGACAAGGACCAAAATAACATTTTAAAAATGCCAAATGCACAGCAGGGAAGTGGATGACTCCTGGCCACGCCCATCGCCACACCCCCTTGCCTTACCAAGAGGGTCTGGGGCTGTTAATAGGAAGTTTTGGAACTTGACAATGTTAGCAGGACTGGCAGTCGAGAGAGAGGAGGCATAGCAACCACTGAGGGCAGGTCTGTGGACCTCACTGTTGTACATCAGTACTGCCATCTAGAAGAGAGGGGTAATATGGGCACTGGGGACCCTCTGAATGTTCCCATCCCCAGACCAACCCAACCTCAGACTGACTCGTTCCCAGACATACCCAGCCTCAGACTGACTCGTTCCCAGACCTACCCGTCCTCAGACTGACTCGTTCCCAGTCCAACCCAACCTCAGCCAGACTCGTTCCCAGACCTACCCTATCCCTGGGGTTGAGGGTGTTGATCAATATGTTTGCGGCCTTGAGGAGTGTGCTGTGGTCCTGTGCATTGGTGAACTTATTGTTCTTCACAACCACAACCACATCCTTGAAGTTGGGCGTGGCCGATGCAGTGTACCATGGCCTGATGTACGAGGGGAGAGGGAGAGAGGTGACATCACAACACACTTAATGAGAGACCTAGACTACTGGTCACAGGACATGCTGGCATTTGCAGAGGAGTGTATGTATGAAAAGCATGTAATATTGTAGGGCTTATAGGTGCTCGTTCTCTCAGAGGTAAGATAAAAAACCAAGTTGTATGAACTTAATGATGTCCAGTAAGGACAGTGGTGGTGTAGTCTGTGAGGATGTGGAAGGAGTGAACAACACATATATACACAGATTTGCTTCACCCTTGTTCCCAAGGACCAGCCAGTGGGAGCGCGAGCCCGGGTGAAGCCCGGGTGAAGCCGCCTCTGGCGCAGATCTTGGCGGTAGTAGCAAATATTCAAACGAGAGCTTTGAAGACCGAAGTGGGGAATGCTTCCATGTGAATAAACAAAACAGACACTCAGACAGATGTTCCCCCCGGC
Organism: Eunapius fragilis; assembly: GCA_963681505.1. Lineage (NCBI taxonomy): Eukaryota > Metazoa > Porifera > Demospongiae > Spongillida > Spongillidae > Eunapius > Eunapius fragilis. The sequence continues at coordinate 1,065,841 of OY811972.1, forward strand.
TTCAAACCGAGGGCGCAATTTGCGTTCAAAGACTCGATGATTTATGGAGTTCAGCAATTCACACTACGTATTGCAGTTTGCTGCCATCTTCATCGACGCACAAGCCGAGGGGGTGCACCATTAGAAGTTGTCATAACTCTTACGTTAAATCCTTGACAATTAGAAGAACAACAAAAAAAAAAAACAATACACATTCGGTCCACTCGAATTTGTTGAAGTTTAAGAGCTGCACCCCACCACGTCGGGGAGGCCACAGCTGTGCTATGGAAAGGACCAGCCACTAGCTGTGCTACGGGAAGGACCAGCCACTAGTTGTGCTATGGGAAGGACCAGCCACTAGCTGTGCTATGAGAAGGACCAGCCACTAGCTGTGCTATGAGAAGGACCAGCCAATAGCTGTGCTATGGGAAGGACCAGCCACTAGCTGTGCTATGGGAAGGACCAGCCACTAGTTGTGCTATGGGAAGGACCAGCCACTAGCTGTGCTATGAGAAGGACCAGCCAATAGCTGTGCTATGGGAAGGACCAGCCACTAGTTGTGCTATGAGAAGGACCAGCCACTAGTTGTGCTATGGGAAGGACCAGCCACTAGTTGTGCTATGGGAAGGACCAGCCACTAGCTGTGCTATGAGAAGGACCAGCCACTAGTTGTGCTATGAGAAGGACCAGCCACTAGCTGTGCTATGGGAAGGACCAGCCACTAGCTGTGCTATGGGAAGGACCAGCCACTAGCTGTGCTATGGGAAGGACCAGCCACTAGCTGTGCTATGGAAAGGATCAGCCACTAGTTGTGCTATTGGAAGGACCAGCCACTAGCTGTGCTATGGGAAGGACCAGCCACTAGCTGTGCTATGGGAAGGACCAGCCACTAGTTGAGCTATGGAAGGACCAGCCACTAGCTGTGCTATGGGAAGGACCAGCCACTAGCTGAGCTATGGGAAGGACCAGCCACTAGTTGTGCTATGGGAAGGACCAGCCACTAGTTGTGCTATGGGAAGGACCAGCCACTAGCTGTGCTATGGGAAGGACCAGCCACTAGTTGTGCTATGGGAAGGACCAGCCACTAGCTGTGCTATGGGAAGGACCAGCCACTAGTTGAGCTATGGGAAGGACCAGCCACTAGCTGTGCTATGGGAAGGACCAGCCACTAGCTGTGCTATGGGAAGGACCAGCCACTAGCTGTGCTATGGGAAGGACCAGCCACTAGCTGTGCTATGGGAAGGACCAGCCACTAGTTGAGCTATGGGAAGGACCAGCCAATAGCTGAGCTATGGGAAGGACCAGCCACTAGCTGTGCTATGGGAAGGACCAGCCACTAGTTGTGCTATGGGAAGGACCAGCCACTAGCTGTGATATGGGAAGGACCAGCCACTAGCTGTGCTATGGGAAGGACCAGCCACTAGTTGTGCTATGGGAAGGACCAGCCACTAGTTGTGCTATGAGAAGGACCAGCCACTAGCTGTGCTATGGGAAGGACCAGCCACTAGTTGTGCTATGAGAAGGACCAGCCACTAGTTGAGCTATGGGAAGGACCAGCCACTAGCTGTGTTATGGGAAGGACCAGCCACTAGCTGTGCTATGGGAAGGACCAGCCACTAGCTGTGCTATGGAAAGGATCAGCCACTAGTTGTGCTATTGGAAGGACCAGCCACTAGCTGTGCTATGGGAAGGACCAGCCACTAGCTGTGCTATGGGAAGGACCAGCCACTAGTTGTGCTATGAGAAGGACCAGCCACTAGCTGTGCTATGGGAAGGACCAGCCACTAGCTGTGCTATGGGAAGGACCAGCCACTAGTTGTGCTATGGGAAGGACCAGCCACTAGCTGTGCTATGGGAAGGACCAGCCACTAGCTGAGCTATGGGAAGGACCAGCCACTAGCTGTGCTATGGGAAGGACCAGCCACTAGCTGTGCTATGGGAAGGACCAGCCACTAGCTGTGATATGGGAAGGACCAACCACTAGCTGTGCTATGGGAAGGACCAGCCACTAGCTGTGCTATGGGAAGGACCAGCCACTAGCTGTGATATGGGAAGGACCAACCACTAGCTGAGCTATGGGAAGGACCAGCCACTAGCTGTGCTATGGAAAGGACCAGCCACTAGCTGTGCTATGGGAAGGACCAGCCACTAGCTGAGCTATGGGAAGGACCAGCCACTAGCTGTGCTATGGGAAGGAAGCACACCATACCCTGGCCTAGCCAGATTTTTGGATTGCAATCCTCAGTGGTCCCAGCGTGTGCATAACCTACTACTGCCATTACGACGGCGATGATGATGATAATTCTACCAAACTCTTCCACGCAAGCATCTGTAGTCTGAATTAGAAGCCGCAGTGTCTAATTGCGAGTTAATGGTTAACTCATAATATGGTGCTCTAAATTTACCCCCTTAAACCTCGCCTCTTAACCCCTCCTCCAGTAATACAAGTATCCAGTATGCCTGATGACCAAAGTGGAGTTGAAAAGGGGGGGGGGGGGGGGGGGAATATGAAACATCTGATGATAACAATGATATTGATTTAAAAATTATACACATGTACACGCCCATACATGTACACGCCCACACATGTACACGCCTATACAGCCAGCAGTGGCTTGTCACCACCCCACACCCCCATCCTGCATCCCAAAGCTCACACCCACCTGTAGCGTGGATCAAACGAGCTGCAGTCAGCCACTTTGTAGGAGGGGTACACGTTGGACACACCCTTCTCCGACCCAAAGTACTGCCACTTCATGGGGGCGCGGCTATTGTCGGTGTAGACACCAATCAGCTTGCCGTACAGGGACTCTTGCTGGGCACCCGGGCCTGCGACACCTGATATCCTATCACAGCTCATCACTCTAGACACCTGGAACCATACATCAATCAGCTGTGTGATCAGCACATACACACCCACACATCCACATACACACATCCACATACACATATACACACCCACACATCCACATCCACACATACACATCCACACATACACACCCCCACATCCACAGCCACACATACACATCCACACATACACACCCCCACATCCACAGCCACATATACACATCCACACATACACATCCACATACACACCCACACATACACACATGCACACCCACATATACACATCTACACATACACATCCACACATACACACCCACACATACACGTCCACACATCCACATATACACATACACATCCACACATACACATCTTCACACACACATACACACATACACATCCACACATACACGTCCACACATACACACAGACATACAGGGAGTGTGGCTGAGGGTGGGGATCAGAACAACACCTCAAGAACAGTGGAAAATTGTGGTGGTAAGGGAGGGTGGTGGTGGTGAGGAGGGAGGTGGTGAGGGAGGGTGGTGGTGAGGGAGGTGATGAGGGAGGGAGATGGTGGTGAGGGAGGTGGTGAGGGAGGGTGGTGGTAAGGGAGGGAGGTGGTGAGGGAGGGTGGTGGTGAGGGAGGGTGGTGGTGAGGGTGGTGGTGAGGGAGGTGATGAGGGAGGGAGATGGTGGTGAGGGAGGGTGGTGGTGAGGGAGGGTGGTGGTGAGGGAGGTGGTGAGGGAGGGAGATGGTGGTGAGGGAGGTGGTGAGGGAGGGTGGTGGTAAGGGAGGGAGGTGGTGAGGGAGGGAGATGGTGGTGAGGGAGGGAGGTGGTGAGGGAGGGAGATGGTGAGGGAGGGAGATGGTGAGGGAGAGAGATGGTGGGGTGGTAAGGGAGGTCATTGATTCACTGCATAATTCTGGGTTACTAATTGGATTGTGTCAATTATGGTCAATTTCTGCATAAGCCTCAGCTGCAACAAATAATTTACTTCTATGATCCAATTACAAACACTAGATAAATCTTAGCACTGTTCCTGCAAGTACTGTTTACTGAGGGAAACAAGTTTTCAAATGACAGCCCTGATGGGTTTGATAGAGTGATGGCTTTGGGCTGTTAACCTATGGGAGTGGCCCCCTGGAGAGGTATCTAATATCAGCAAATAAGTACATTCAAAAAATGTTGTAGAAGCTGTTAGCTATCTTAGCTAAGTCACACCATGATATTCACTGCACGTATATGATGATTAACTTCTTGTGAATGTAATTATTTTGTGCTGATATGCAAATGTATGGGAGCAGCTACTGTACAGTGCAGTACACATACGTGTACTGGGTACAGATCAGCTACTGTAGTACACATATGTGTACTGGGTACAGATCAACTACTGTAGTACACATACGTGTACTGGGTACAGATCAGCTACTGTAGTACACATATGTGTACTGGGTACAGATCAGCTACTGTAGTACACATATGTGTACTGGGTACAGATCAGCTACTGTAGTACACATACGTGTACTGGGTACAGAGCAGCTACTGTAGTACACATACGTGTACTGGGTACAGATCAGCTACTGTAGTACACATACGTGTACTGGGTACAGATCAGCTACTGTAGTACACATACGTGTACTGGGTACAGATCAGCTACTGTAGTACACATACGTGTACTGGGTACAGATCAGCTACTGTAGTACACATACGTGTACTGGGTACAGATCAGCTACTGTAGTACACATACGTGTACTGGGTACAGATCAGCTACTGTAGTACAGATACGTGTACTGGGTACAGATCAGCTACTGTAGTACACATACGTGTACTGGGTACAGATCAGCTACTGTAGTACACATACGTGTACTGGGTACAGATCAGCTACTGTAGTACACATACGTGTACTGGGTACAGATCAGCTACTGTAGTACACATACGTGTACTGGGTACAGATCAGCTACTGTAGTACAGATACGTGTACTGGGTACAGATCAGCTACTGTAGTACACATACGTGTACTGGGTACAGATCAGCTACTGTAGTACACATACGTGTACTGGGTACAGATCAGCTACTGTAGTACACATACGTGTACTGGGTACAGATCAGCTACTGTAGTACACATACGTGTACTGGGTACAGATCAGCTACTGTAGTACACATACGTGTACTGGGTACAGATCAGCTACTGTAGTACACATACGTGTACTGGGTACAGATCAGCTACTGTAGTACACATACGTGTACTGGGTACAGATCAGCTACTGTAGTACACATACGTGTACTGGGTACAGATCAGCTACTGTAGTACACATACGTGTACTGGGTACAGATCAACTACTGCAGTACACATACGTGTACTGGGTACAGAGCAGCTACTGTAGTACATGTACGTGTACTGGGTGCAGAGTGTACTGGGTGCAGAGTGTAGGATGTACGTGTACTGGGTGCAGAGTGTACTGGGTGCAGAGTGTAGGGTACAGATTGTTATCTAAAACCAGCCCTACACCTCAAAAACTTATCCAACCACATCTTCTTCCAACACACAGCAAGCACGTCTTCATGAATTTGCTACATTCAAACATGCTACTGGCTACTGATATGGGGAACAGACACCTTCACAAAACACAAAATTGGTCACACTCTCAGGCTTTGTTTAGTCTCCTCCCACACACACCCCTGCCTCCTCTCCCCCCACACACACACACTACCTCCCCTCCCCCACACACACTACCTCCCCTCCCACACACACACTACCTCCCCTCCCACACACACTACCTGACCTCCCCTTGCCTCCCTACACACACTGCCTTTCCTCCCCACCACACACACTGCCTCCCCTTCCCTCCCCTGCCTCCCTATACACACTGCCTCTTCTCCTTACCACACACACTGCCTCCCCTTCCCTCCCCCGCCTCCCTATACACACTGCCTCTCCTCACCACTACACATACTGTCTCCTCTCACCCTGCCTCCCCACACACACACTGCCTCCCCCACACACTCCTCTCCTCCCCACCACACATACTGCCTCCCCTCCCCACACACACTGCCTAATTTGTGCCAAAGCCTGTCACCTAGCTCCACCCAGTCACACCCCCACCATCACTTACATTGACAGCAAAGTTGTAGTCCTGTGCCAAGTCTTCAGGCCTCTGGTTGCAGCACTGCGTGCCGACCCTGGTGGGTACCAAGTCACCATTGCTGTACAATGCCTGGACCTTCTGCTTCAGAGCAAGGAGAGCGTCCTTCTGAGCCTCAAAGCTGTTCTCAAGCTGTGCAGACAGCTGAAGGTAGCCATGAATAAGCAAAGGAGAGGATCAGTAGCCCCTCCCCCGTACCCACTGTAGCCCCTCCCCTGTACCCACTATAGCCCCTCCGCTCGTACCCACTGTAACCCCTCCCCTTGTACCCACTGTAACCTCCCCTCGTACCCACTGTAACCCCTCCCCTGTACCCACTGTAGCCCCTTCCCTCGTACCCACTGTAACCTCCCCTCGTACCCACTGTAACCTCCCCTCGTACCCACAGTAGGATCATTCTATTATCTCACTGTGTTCCTCACATCCTGATGCAATTACTCACATTTGTCTTGGAATGAGTTATACATGCATCGTTAATAACCTTAATGGTTTATGAAATATACTGCCCTAAGTAATTAATTTTTGCAACTTGGCAGACTCTTTTGTTTGTCTGATAGTTACTTGGCATTAAATTGAAGCTCAATTGTTTAAAAGTAGAACCTAAAACCACTTTTGTGGGTGGTGAAAGGGTTAAATAAACATCCCATTTATTGCACAGATCTCATAACTTCAGGATTGATATACATGTATAGCTTTTATTGTTGTTTTAATTAATCGATAAGCCCTAGACCACATCGAGTGTTACAAGTGATTGCCGGGGAACCCTGTACAAACAGGTCACCAGCTAATAACTTTTGAGGACATTTATTGAACATTATGTGTTTTTGATATTAATGGAGAAAAAAATAATTCTAAACTCAAAAACTTTTTCGTACTTTTGCTGTGCACCCCCCCACCAGGTGTCCCTTATAGTGTATAATTGTGTCCCCTATGGTGTACCTATGGTGTAAAATTGACAATTGTGCCCCCCCTAGTGTACAATTGTGTCCCGTTCCCCCCCCCCCCCCCCCCCCCCTATGGTGTACAATTGTGCCCCCCAGGTGTGCAATTGTACCCCCAGGACGACAAACAGGACAATAGACATAACAACATAATGATGAACATCTCAACATCAGGGTTGGTGATACCCCACACATGACAACATAATGATGAACATCTCAACATCAGGGTTGGTGATACCCCACACATGACAACATAATGATGAACATCTCAACATCAGGTGATACCCCACACATGCGGTGGTGATGGACTCACAAGACAAAATGTTTCAACTTCAATATTGAGCAGTGCTAAGAACAATCTAAGGCCTGTTCCAACGGACCAATGGCTGCACCAATGGTTGTACCAATGGCTGTACCAATGGCTGTACCAATGGCTGTACCAATGGCTGTACCAATGGCTGTACCAATGGCTGCACCAATGGCTGCACCAATGGCTGTACCAATGGCTGTACCAATGGCTGTACCAATGGCTGTAGCAATGGCTGCACCAATGGCTGTAGCAATGGCTGCCCCAATGGCTGTACCAATGGCTGTACCAATGGCTGTACCAATGGCTGCACCAATGGCTGCACCAATGGCTGTACCAATGGCTGCACCAATGGCTGCACCAATGGCTGTAGCAATGGCTGCACCAATGGCTGCCCCAATGGCTGTACCAATGGCTGTACCAATGGCTGCACCAATGGCTGTACCAATGGCTGCACCAATGGCTGTACCAATGGCTGTACCAATGGCTGCACCAATGGCTGTAGCAATGGCTGTACCAATGGCTGCACCAAGGTGGTCTGAGGGCTATTCCAATGGCTGCACCAATGGATGGCGCATACAATGTACCATGTCCCACCCCTGCACAACCATGAGGTTCTATAAAGCCACAACCACATTTTTACCTACAAAGAATACTTTGTTTTTGCCATTATATTCAAAGCTGTGTGAGCCATATGTTAACGGATTATACTCCTAGATTAAGGTAATTTAAACGGACAAACAGTAAAAATAACGCCATCTTAAGTTAGCGGGGTCCAATTACAACGTGAATGACGATGCCACGAAAACAGCTCATGCATAATACACAGCTCAAATTGCTGGACAAAAATGGTGGCTCCAAGGGTATATAAACACGAAGTATAACTAACTCACAGTGGTCGCAATGGTAGCCGTATCCGTGCTTCTAGTAGTGTAGGAAAGCGAGGAGCAATAGCTCTGTATGTGTGTGTGTGTGTGTGTGTGTGTGCATGCAGTGAGTGTGTGCATGTGTGTGCAGTGAGTGTTTTAAAAGTGTGAGTTCGTGTGTGCAGTGGGCGTATATGTGCACATGCACCATTATGGGTAAGGTTACGGCATGATATTGTCCGGACACTTACCCCCCCCCCCCCCCCATGGCAGTTTACGTTTACCTGCATCTTCTGAACCCCTAAGGCGGTAGTAGCGAGCTCTTGAACAGCTGCTGACAGGGAAGAAAATTGAAGCTCCGATGTGCTCCGAAGGGGCAACAAGGCGGTGAGTACGACCGCTAACAAGGCCCTTCTAAACACTAGCATTTTTTTGAGGCGCACCCTGAATAATCGCTGCGGTATAACCCTTCGGCTCCGCCTCTGCTACTAATATCACCTAGCAACAAACATGCCTTACTTGCACTTTTACGCGCGCGCGCGCGCGCGCGTGTGCATGGTGCCCCATGCCCACATATGTAAGGGTCGACAAAATTGTGTTTGACCAGCTTGGGAATGTACTAGCGGGCGTCTTTTTTGACTCCACAATGCACTGGCACTATTACTTTACTCTTAGTTTAAACTACTAATGTCTTTCCAACAAAATATGTGTGTGCGTATCTGTGTGTGTATGAGGGGGAACTGCACCTAAATTGACAAGCTAGCCGCCAACCATCACGATGGTCACATTCAAAAATTGATTATTTTGAATGTGACCGGCATTTTCAACAACCATGCAAAAACAGTTTCTTGTGGGGCGACACAACACGAGAACCTTCCCTAGCTCGGACTCGCCACTCTCGTTGGCTTGTTCTCTCCATAACGTAGGCGTGTAGTGATCATCATAGAGTCGGTTAAGACGCACAACCACCAGCTTGCAAATGCGTCTTTTTTTTACTCCACAATGCACTGGCAATACTACTAACTTTAGTCTTAGTTTAAACTAGTAACGTTTTTCCAAAATAATAAGTGTGTGTGTGTGTGTGTGGGGGGGGGGGGGGGGGGGGGGGGGGACTAAATTGGTGTGTTAGGCTGCCGCCAAAGATTATGTGCATTCAGCATAACAAAAAATATATAAATAAATTTAAAAAATAAACATGAGTCCGGGGACGTGATTGGGTCATGTAATAAGTACGGGGCAGCGGTCTTTGGGACATCAGTTTACACTCGCGCATAAACAACAGCGGAGGGTCTCGCTATGATGAAGGCGCCACACTGGCAGCAGCTAGTCGCCAACCATCATGGCAATACGCTCACATGGATTCAAAAATTTATTATTTTTTAATTTGACGGGCATTTCAACAACCAAACACAGTTTCTTTGCCAGTTTAAAAAAAACTAGCTCACATTTACTGGGCCAACATTGAAAGGGAGAAGGAAGGCAGGGAGAGAGGAGACAGGTGTCCCTCCATGTTGAGGACAGAGAGAGAGAAAGAGAGAGAGAGAGAGAGAGAGAGAGAGAGAGAGAGAGAGAAAGAGAGAGAGAGAGAGAGAGAGAGAGAGAGAGAGAGAGAGAGAGAGAGAGAGAGAGAGAGAGATATGGACTGTGCCACTCAGAACCATATACCACCTGCATGAGATGGATCTATACTACCTTCCTCAGCGACATCACGGATGTGGTGCTGCACCTGCAGTGATTCAACCGATACGCTACCCACTCTGCGAGCACCCTCATCATCCAGGCTTGGTGGATGACCAGAGTCAAAAGGGCAATCTTCACTGATAGACTGTGACCTAACAAAGAGAGGCTGCTGGAGCCGCATTGTGCTATTGATCACACCTGGTACTTGTGGAGTGGTTGGTTGGACATCCATGTTGCCCTCCTTACGCTCAACCTCTCGTGATGCCGCCATCTTTACCTTCCTTGTCTGCAACGGCGAGCCCCTTTGCCTCCATGTGATGCCGCCAATCACCACGGCTACCACGACTGCAACAAAGAGGGCGACAAGGCCTATGGCGACGCCTTTCCAGGCTTGGAGGTCATAGAGTGCAGTCAGGTGGAACAGTGATGTGTGGTTAGTAGTGAAATGACGGCGATCATTAACCTCTACTGTAACGGTATAGTTCTTTGGAGTAGCAACCATGGCAGTAGTGATGTAGGAGGATGGGGAGGAGGTTGAATGCGTGGGGACAGTGGTGGTGGTGGTGGTGGTGACAGTGGGGCAGGTGGGTAGACACTTATGCTCACTGGGGCCGTTTGATGTGGGCAGAGAACAGAACTGACAATCAGAGAAGTAGGTGCAGTCTGAAAAGTCAGAACTAGAGGTGTAGTGGAAGGAATGTGTGGGTGTTTGGTATTGCACACATGAGTGACTCTGTTCTCACCTAATAATCCATCTGCTTACAGACCACATCACAACAACCATACCAGACACACCTCCCCTCCAAAGCTATCCCTCACTCACCCTTTCAACCACATCACTCACCCCTCTCCCTCCAACATCACCACCACCTTTCACCCCTCCTCCAAACACATCACTCACCCCTCCCTCATCACTCACCCCTCCCCCTCCACACTAACCTGTACATATCACAGGGCAGTTCTGAACATGATGGCAGTGGAGGTGTGCTCCAGGGAGATGATGTAACCAGCACAGTCTCATTAGTGGTGGAGGCTGCAGGGCACACATAAGCCCTGGAGAGTGTGGAGATGAAGGTATGGAGGTGGTGGTGAAGGTGAGGGTGTGACAGTGAAGGTGTGGAGGTGGGGGTTCATGTGTGGATATGAATGGGGTGAAGTCATGACAATGAAAGGAATGTAGAGGGAAGTTGGAGGGAAAATATGTAGAGGGAATGTGGAAGGAAGGTGGAGGGAAGGTGGAGGGAAGGTGGAGGGAATGTGGAAGGAAGGTGGAGGGAAGGTGGAGGGAAGGTGGAGGGAATGTGGAGGAAAGGAATCGTAATGGAAGTTAAGAGAACTCACACTAAATCTTGGAAGGATTCCTGACATGGGTTGTAGTTATTAGGTGGGATATCATCATAACATGGACATGTACAGTCCTGTGGAATACTGCTACATGGCCAATCCTGTTGGGAAGGAGGGAGGGTGAGGAGAACAAAGTATGGGTGTGAGGACAGTCCTTGAAAACACTTGGTCATTAGCTTCCCACTGGTATATCCAAGGGGGGGGGGGGGGGGGGTTGCAACTCCTCTCCCCTCTCCCCCTCTCCTTCGGACCCACATTGCACGCTGTTTTTTTAAAAGCTTAATGTATGCAGAATGCGTTGGCTTCTTGATGGGGAGCTTATAGTGCTCCCCCATAACCGCCTTCACTTGGGGGAGGGGTACTCACCTCCGAGGGGTACTGCCTTACAACCCCCCCCCCGTTTTTATAAATCCTGGATCCGCCAAGCTCCAACCCTTCCATCATAGTGCATCTCTAGACCTTAGCTCCTCCCCTTCCATCGTAGTGCATCTCTAGACCTTAGCTCCTCCCCTTCCATCATAGTGCATCTCTAGACCTTAGCTCCTCCCCTTCCATCATAGTGTATCTCTAGACCTTAGCTCCTCCCCTTCCATCATAGTGCATCTCTAGACCTTAGCTCCTCCCCTTCCATCATAGTGCATCTCTAGACCTTAGCTCCTCCCCTTCCATCATAGTGTATCTCTAGATCTTAGCTCCTCCCCTTCCATCATAGTGCATCTCTAGACCTTTATAATACCACAAGGGCACCTCCCCTTGTCCACCCATAGATTACTGGGCTACACCTATAGATTACTGGGCCCCTCCCACCATACCACATTGCAGGAACAAGAGACGCTGGTGGAACAGAGGGAGAGGTCTGTTTTCTTCTGGTCCACAACAATGAGGTAAGCATTAGTGGAGTCAATGGGAGCAATCTGAGGGGATAAGACATGACAAAAATATTATGAATCTGGATCTGGACAAATGTGTAGTGCATGCGTTCAAATGCACATACTGTACACATACGTTACATATGTCCACATATATACATTACATATGTACACATACATACATTACATATGTCCACATACATACATTACATATGTTCACATACATACATTACATATGTACACATACATACATTACATATGTTCACATACATACATTACATATGTCCACATACATACATTACATATGTACACATACATACATTACATACGTCCACATACAATTCAACAGGTTGGCACAGGGAGCAGTAGTGATTCAAAGAACCACAGTGCTATGTACATGTACCAGTCACTCTGTGTGCATTCATGCATGCAGTGTGTCAAACTAACTGAGTAAAAAACACAGTATTTGGAGTACCCTCCTCTGAGGGGTCGAAGGGAAGTCTTAACCTGAAAGAGTAAGAGGGTGAAGGGGGAGGAGGAGGAGGAGGAGGGAAGGAGAGTAGTGAGGGAGGAGGGAAGGAGAGTAGTGAGGGAGGAGGGAAGGAGAGTAGTGAGGGAGGAGGGAAGGAGAGTAGTGAGGGAGGAGGGAAGGAGAGTAGTGAGGGAGGAGGGAAGGAGAGTAGTGAGGGAGGAGGGAAGGAGAGTAGTGAGGGAGGAGGGAAGGAGAGTAGTGAGGGAGGAGGGAAGGAGAGTAGTGAGGGAGGAGGGAAGGAGAGTAGTGAGGGAGGAGGGAAGGAGAGTAGTGAGGGAGGAGGGAAGGAGAGTAGTGAGGGAGGAGGGAAGGAGAGTAGTGAGGGAGGAGGGAAGGAGAGTAGTGAGGGAGGAGGGAAGGAGAGTAGTGAGGGAGGAGGGAAGGAGAGTAGTGAGGGAGGAGGGAAGGAGAGTAGTGAGGGAGGAGGGAAGGAGAGTAGTGAGGGAGGAGGGAAGGAGAGTAGTGAGGGAGGAGGGAAGGAGAGTAGTGAGGGAGGAGGGAAGGAGAGTAGTGAGGGAGGAGGGAAGGAGAGTAGTGAGGGAGGAGGGAAGGAGAGTAGTGAGGGAGGAGGGAAGGAGAGTAGTGAGGGAGGAGGGAAGGAGAGTAGTGAGGGAGGAGGGAAGGAGAGTAGTGAGGGAGGAGGGAAGGAGAGTAGTGAGGGAGGAGGGAAGGAGAGTAGTGAGGGAGGAGGGAAGGAGAGTAGTGAGGGAGGAGGGAAGGAGAGTAGTGAGGGAGGAGGGAAGGAGAGTAGTGAGGGAGGAGGGAAGGAGAGTAGTGAGGGAGGAGGGAAGGAGAGTAGTGAGGGAGGAGGGAAGGAGAGTAGTGAGGGAGGAGGGAGAGGAAAATTAATAGTGAGGATATATAAGCAGAATGTACAATACAAATGAAGATTTTCATGAACACCTCATAAACAATGAACACCTCATAGAGAATGAACACCTCATAGAGAATGAACACGTCACAGAGAATGAACACCACATAGAGAATGAACACCACATAGAGAATGAACACCACACAGAGAATGAACACCTCATAGGGAATGAACACCTCACAGAGAATGAACACCTCATAGGGAATGAACACCTCATAGAGAATGACCACCTCATAGAGAATGAACACCACATAGAGAATGACCACCTCATAGAGAATGAACATCTCATAGGGAATGAACACCTCATAGAGAATGAACACCTCATAGAGAATGAACACCACATAGAGAATGAACACCACATAGAGAATGAACACCTCATAGAGAATGAACACCTCATAGAGAATGAACACCTCATAGAGAATGAACACCTCATAGAGAATGAACACCTCATAGAGAATGAACACCACATAGAGAATGAACACCACATAGAGAATGAACACCTCATAGAGAATGAACACCACATAGAGAATGAACACCTCATAGAGAATGAACACCTCATAGAGAATGAACATAGATCTTACCAGGCTTGTTACTTCGTAAGAATACCTTCTCCTGGGCCTCTTAGTAAAGTTATCATCATACTGGAAGCTGTAGCAGAAGGTTTTCTTCAGATACCCACTGAGGTACATATCTTGACTGAGAAGTGGCTCCTACAAGCAAATGGCCATGGGATGATAACAACGGAGACAATCTGGCGTGCTACCATTAATAGCCTATCTCACTGAGATAAGGGTACATCACTTACCCTGTCACTGATGTGGACATATTGTTCATTTCCAGCTCCATCAAAGCTCTCATGAGCAATAAGGTAGCCATCTCCATCGATGACCAAACATCTGGAAAGGGGCAAAGAGGAACAGACAATTACATGTACCACTTCATCTAAATACACAATACCACCTACACACACAATATACCTAAGAGCTGCCCTGACACACATACCTATAGGAGCTGTTCTGACACACATACCTATAGGAGCTATCCTGACACACATACCTATAGGAGCTATCCTGACACACATACCTATAGGAGCTATCCTGACACACATACCTATAGGAGCTGTTCTGACACACATACCTATAGGAGCTATCCTGACACACATACCTACAGGAGCTATCCTGACACACATACCTATAGGAGCTGTTCTGACACACATACCTATAGGAGCTATCCTGACACACATACCTATAGGAGCTATCCTGACACACATACCTATAGGAGCTATCCTGACACACATACCTATAGGAGCTCTCCTGACACACATACCTATAGGAGCTGTCCTGACACACATACCTACAGGAGCTATCCTGACACACATACCTATAGGAGCTATCCTGACACACATACCTATAGGAGCTGTTCTGACACACATACCTATAGGAGCTGTCCTGACACACATACCTACAGGAGCTATCCTGACACACATACCTATAGGAGCTGTCCTGACACACATACCTATAGGAGCTATCCTGACACACATACCTATAGGACACACATACCTATAGGAGCTGTCCTGACACAGAGGTGTATTGTTGTTCACCAAGCGGATGAAAGAAGGATAGGTGACGTCCATTCCCATCACTGCAAACACACTGCAGTTGTAGTCATCAGTCCCTGCATTGCAGCTGTAGAGGTGTAAATGTGTAGAGGTGTAGGTGTAAATGTATGGGTGTAGAGGTGTAGGTGTAAATGTATGGGTGTAGAGGTGTAGGTGTAAATGTATGGGTGTAGAGGTGTAGGTGTAAATGTATGGGTGTAGAGGTGTAGGTGTAAATGTATGGGTGTAGAGGTGTAGGTGTAAATGTATGGGTGTAGAGGTGTAGGTGTAAATGTATGGGTGTAGAGGTGTAGGTGTAAATGTATGGGTGTAGAGGTGTAGGTGTAAATGTATGGGTGTAGAGGTGTAGGTGTAAATGTATGGTGTAGATGTGTAGGTGTAAATGTATGGGTGTAGGTGTAAATGTATGGGCGTAGAGGTGTAGGTGTAAATGTATGGGTGTAGAGGTGTAGGTGTCAATGTATGGGTGTAGGTGTAAATGTATGGGTGTAGGTGTAAATGTATGGGTGTAGATGTGTAGGTGTAAATGTATGGGTGTAGAGGTGTAGGTGTAAATGTATGATGTAGAGGTGTAGGTGTAAATGTATGGGTGTAGGGGTGTAGGTGTCAATGTATGGGTGTAGGTGTCAATGTATGGGTGTAGAGGTGTAGGTGTCAATGTATGGGTGTAGAGGTGTAGGTGTCAATGTATGGGTGTAGGTGTAAATGTATGGGTGTAGAGGTGTAGGTGTAAATGTATGATGTAGAGGTGTAGGTGTAAATGTATGGGTGTAGATGTGTAGGTGTAAATGTATGGGTGTAGGTGTGTAGGTGTAAATGTATGGGTGAAAACATTTTACTAATGAGTAAAATCGGTAGGCCAAAAATCATTGTATTAACTAATTCCACCATGCATTAATAATCATGGTGCACATTCAGAAACATAGTACCCCACACACCAACACAACCCCCTTACCTCTCAGGTATAATGGCCTGACTAAAAGTGATGACATTTCTTGTACCCAGGACATCGGGGTGAGGGGTGGATAGAGCCAACAGCCTCAGATTAGTCACTGCTCTCTTATACCTGGAGGAGGAGGAGGAGGGGAGGGAGAGGAGGAGGAGAGGGAGGGAAGAGGAGGGAGAGGGAGGGATGGAGGAAGGAAAGAAGTTAAAGGGGTCACTTTTGTCATGCCATACAAACTATCCCTCCCTCCCTCCCTCCTCCCTGAATTCCTCCCTCATCATTGTATCTCCCATCAGCAATACTAACATGTAACTGATGTGTATTTTATGAAAATCGTTAAATACGGATGTTCCTAGAAGTTAAATAATGTTCTATGTTCATTCTCCAACTCAATGACATTTATTTATGGTCAAAGCAACATTACCACGTTATGTGTTCCAAACTCTCCAGCAAACACCAAATGCATCTAACCTACCCACTACCAAAGATGACCAGGAACAACACCTTACCAAGGTTTCTCGGTGATGGCCATGTCCTTTGATGCCAGCTGTACCCCGGGGTACACCCTCATGACCCCAGTGGGCGTGGCTATGTACCTCCATGCAATGTAGTCTGCAGAGGACTGGTTTGATGTCCACAGGGAGTTAACCTTGGCAGTGGCCGCCACAGCCTTCAGTATCCCCGTCTGTTGTCATGGATACAAGACAATGACATCACTACAGGTATTAAGACTCCTACCCCCTCTAAACCTTGGCTGGAGCAGCCTCCAGTGCCTTACAATCTACTCACGCTATAACAGGGTTGGATGTGTTGACAATTATATTCTTGGTTAATGCGGTATGCTATCCTTTAGGGAACAAACGTCGTTGCTTATATCGAGAGTACACTGTACCCTGCTGTGTGTTATGGGAAGCTGTAAAACCACACACACGTGCATCTTATACATTATGCACACACACACGTTTTCATAAACCCACACCACACATACACATCACACACACACATCACACATTAGAACACACACACACATCACACATTACATCACACACACATCACACATTAGAACACACACACACATATCACACATTACATCACACACACATCACACATTAGAACACACACACACATCACACATTACATCACACACACACATCACACATTAGAACACACACACACATCACATTACATCACACACACACACACACACACACACACATCACATGGTTGCAGTACCCTTAGTAGTTGCTTGGGATCGCTCATCTCCTGCATGGCTGTCTGTATGTACCTCGCTGTCTGCACTGTTTCCTGGGCCAGCAGGTACTCATTTGGCTTCTCAAAGGCCTTGGGGGATAGATGAACGGTAGAGTAGGCTGGGGAGGAGGAATGGTTTATTTACAGAGTAACAATTTAAGTAGAAAGGGGAAGTCCCTAGTTCCCACCACCTCACCCTTATGACCAAGCCAGTAGTCCTTCATTTAAGGTTGTCTAAATTTATGCTACACACACACCCACACATGCACACACATAACACACCCACACACACCCACACCCACACACACACACAAACACACACCTTGGTTGACTCTGCTGTTAAAATGAGAACAAATGGAGCCCATATCTGTGCCCAGGAGGTCCAGGCGATGGTACTGGGCTTGAATTGGAATAGTGATGTTTTCAGCATTGAGCTCTCCAAATTCTATGTTGACAGGGTTGACCACACAGAGAAAGAATGGAGTACCACTGATCTGCACAGAGATAGAGAGGAGAGAGAGAGGGAGAGAGGGAGAGGGAGAGAGAGAGAGAGAGAGAGAGAGAGAGGGAGAGAGAGAGAGAGAGGAAGAGAGAGAGAGGGAGAGGGAGAGGGGGAGAGAGAGAGAGAGAGAGGAAGAGAGAGAGAGGGAGAGAGGAGGAGGTGATCATAACACCATGTTCACTAATTAGCAATCAATACTTCTTAGTTTCATCATAGATATTATAATATAGTATCCATGGTTTCATAGGTACATATACTGTTAATTAGAACCGTACATGTACATTAATTCTGTAGTTCTTAATTATAGATGGTACAATAGATCAGTTTTTTAATTTTAATTTTAATGTGTTGCCATCGTAAATGTATCTATATGTACGTACATTAAACAACACAATATATTACAGAACAGCATAATAAAAGCTGAGCTAACCAAATGTGTGAAATTAGTGTGTAGTGGTAAGGACCACCTTAGCTACCCTATGTAGCCCTCTTATGTGATAAGGACCACCTTAGCTACCCTATGTAGCCCTCTTATGTGATAAGGACCACCTTAGCTACCCTATGTAGCCCTCTTATGTGATAAGGACCACCTTAGCTACCCTATGTAGCCCCTCTTATGTGATAAGGACCACCTTAGCTACCCTATGTAGCCCTCTTATGTGATAAGGACCACCTTAGCTACCCTATGTAGCCCTCTTATGTGATAAGGACCACCTTAGCTACCTTATGTAGCCCTCTTATGTGATAAGGACCACCTTAGCTACCCTATGTAGCCCTCTTATGTGATAAGGACCACCTTAGCTACCCTATGTAGCCCTCTTATGTGATAAGGACCACCTTAGCTACCTTATGTAGCCCTCTTATGTGATAAGGACCACCTTAGCTACCCTATGTAGCCCTCTTATGTGATAAGGACCACCTTAGCTACCTTATGTAGCCCTCTTATGTGATAAGGACCACCTTAGCTACCTTATGTAGCCCTCTTATGTGATAAGGACCACCTTAGCTACCCTATGTAGCCCTCTTATGTGATAAGGACCACCTTAGCTACCTTATGTAGCCCTCTTATGTGATAAGGACCACCTTAGCTACCCTATGTAGCCCTCTTATGTGATAAGGACCACCTTAGCTACCTTATGTAGCCCTCTTATGTGATAAGGACCACCTTAGCTACCCTATGTAGCCCTCTTATGTGATAAGGACCACCTTAGCTACCCTATGTAGCCCTCTTATGTGATAAGGACCACCTTAGCTACCCTATGTAGCCCTCTTATGTGATAAGGACCACCTTAGCTACCTTATGTAGCCCTCTTATGTGATAAGGACCACCTTAGCTACCCTATGTAGCCCTCTTATGTGATAAGGACCACCTTAGCTACCCTATGTAGCCCTCTTATGTGATAAGGACCACCTTAGCTACCCTATGTAGCCCCTCTTATGTGATAAGGACCACCTTAGCTACCCTATGTAGCCCTCTTATGTGATAAGGACCACCTTAGCTACCCTATGTAGCCCTCTTATGTGATAAGGACCACCTTAGCTACCCTATGTAGCCCTCTTATGTGATAAGGACCACCTTAGCTACCCTATGTAGCCCTCTTATGTGATAAGGACCACCTTAGCTACCCTATGTAGCCCTCTTATGTGATAAGGACCACCTTAGCTACCCTATGTAGCCCCTCTTATGTGATAAGGACCACCTTAGCTACCCTATGTAGCCCTCTTATGTGATAAGGACCACCTTAGCTACCCTATGTAGCCCTCTTATGTGATAAGGACCACCTTAGCTACCTTATGTAGCCCTCTTATGTGATAAGGACCACCTTAGCTACCTTATGTAGCCCTCTTATGTGATAAGGACCACCTTAGCTACCCTATGTAGCCCTCTTATGTGATAAGGACCACCTTAGGTACCCTATGTAGCCCTCTTATGTGGTAAGGACCACCTTAGCTACCTTATGTAGCCCTCTTATGTGATAAGGACCACCTTAGCTACCCTATGTAGCCCTCTTATGTGATAAGGACCACCTTAGCTACCCTATGTAGCCCTCTTATGTGATAAGGACCACCTTAGCTACCTTATGTAGCCCTCTTATGTGGTAAGGACCACCTTAGCTACCTTATGTAGCCCTCTTATGTGATAAGGACCACCTTAGCTACCTTATGTAGCCCTCTTATGTGATAAGGACCACCTTAGCTACCCTATGTAGCCCTCTTATGTGGTAAGGACCACCTTAGCTACCCTATGTAGCCCTCTTATGTGATAAGGACCACCTTAGCTACCCTATGTAGCCCTCTTATGTGATAAGGACCACCTTAGCTACCTTATGTAGCCCTCTTATGTGATAAGGACCACCTTAGCTACCTTATGTAGCCCTCTTATGTGATAAGGACCACCTTAGCTACCCTATGTAGCCCTCTTATGTGATAAGGACCACCTTAGGTACCCTATGTAGCCCTCTTATGTGATAAGGACCACCTTAGCTACCCTATGTAGCCCTCTTATGTGATAAGGACCACCTTAGCTACCCTATGTAGCCCTCTTATGTGGTAAGGACCACCTTAGCTACCTTATGTAGCCCTCTTATGTGATAAGGACCACCTTAGCTACCCTATGTAGCCCTCTTATGTGATAAGGACCACCTTAGCTACCCTATGTAGCCCTCTTATGTGATAAGGACCACCTTAGGTACCCTATGTAGCCCTCTTATGTGATAAGGACCACCTTAGCTACCCTATGTAGCCCTCTTATGTGATAAGGACCACCTTAGCTACCTTATGTAGCCCTCTTATGTGATAAGGACCACCTTAGCTACCTTATGTAGCCCCCTTATGTGATAAGGACCACCTTAGCTACCCTGTGTAGCCCTCTTATGTGATAAGGACCACCTTAGCTACCCTATGTAGCCCCTCTTATGTGATAAGGACCACCTTAGCTACCTTATGTAGCCCTCTTATGTGATAAGGACCACCTTAGCTACCCTATGTAGCCATCTTATGTGATAAGGACCACCTTAGCTACCTTATGTAGCCCTCTTATGTGATAAGGACCACCTTAGCTACCCTATGTAGCCCCTCTTATGTGATAAGGACCACCTTAGCTACCCTATGTAGCCCCTCTTATGTGATAAGGACCACCTTAGCTACCCTATGTAGCCCTCTTATGTGGTAAGGACCACCTTAGCTACCCTATGTAGCCCTCTTATGTGATAAGGACCACCTTAGCTACCCTATGTAGCCATCTTATGTGATAAGGACCACCTTAGCTACCTTATGTAGCCCTCTTATGTGATAAGGACCACCTTAGCTACCCTATGTAGCCATCTTATGTGATAAGGACCACCTTAGCTACCTTATGTAGCCCTCTTATGTGATAAGGACCACCTTAGCTACCCTATGTAGCCCTCTTATGTGATAAGGACCACCTTAGCTACCCTATGTAGCCCTCTTATGTGATAAGGACCACCTTAGGTACCTTATGTAGCCCTCTTATGTGATAAGGACCACCTTAGCTACCCTATGTAGCCCTCTTATGTGATAAGGACCACCTTAGCTACCCTATGTAGCCCTCTTATGTGATAAGGACCACCTTAGCTACCTTATGTAGCCCTCTTATGTGATAAGGACCACCTTAGCTACCTTATGTAGCCCTCTTATGTGATAAGGACCACCTTAGCTACCCTATGTAGCCCCTCTTATGTGATAAGGACCACCTTAGCTACCCTATGTAGCCCTCTTATGTGATAAGGACCACCTTAGCTACCTTATGTAGCCCTCTTATGTGATAAGGACCACCTTAGCTACCCTATGTAGCCCTCTTATGTGATAAGGACCACCTTAGCTACCCTATGTAGCCCTCTTATGTGATAAGGACCACCTTAGCTACCTTATGTAGCCCTCTTATGTGATAAGGACCACCTTAGCTACCTTATGTAGCCCTCTTATGTGATAAGGACCACCTTAGCTACCTTATGTAGCCCTCTTATGTGATAAGGACCACCTTAGCTACCTTATGTAGCCCTCTTATGTGATAAGGACCACCTTAGCTACCCTATGTAGCCATCTTATGTGATAAGGACCACCTTAGCTACCTTATGTAGCCCTCTTATGTGATAAGGACCACCTTAGCTACCTTATGTAGCCCTCTTATGTGATAAGGACCACCTTAGCTACCTTATGTAGCCCTCTTATGTGATAAGGACCACCTTAGCTACCTTATGTAGCCCTCTTATGTGATAAGGACCACCTTAGCTACCCTATGTAGCCATCTTATGTGATAAGGACCACCTTAGCTACCCTATGTAGCCCCTCTTATGTGATAAGGACCACCTTAGCTACCTTATGTAGCCCTCTTATGTGATAAGGACCACCTTAGCTACCCTATGTAGCCATC
>OY811972.1:1092931-1100431 GCA_963681505.1 Eunapius fragilis
CCCGGTATCAAAACTATATACCAGCGCTCACTTCACAAATGTGGACATTTATTTTTATTACACGCAATTGCAAGATACATTAGTACTTGTCCAGATGCTTGCTATATGCTAGCGTGACTCGTAACAAGATATGATTACGTGTTGTATATGTACTTGTAAATAATAACACAAGAAGCTAGGCAACGTTTGCCCTTGTGTTGCGTCTGGGCATGCAGCCCATTCTATTACGTACTGCTGGCATTGAACAATGTTATATACGTGTTATAGTATGCCTACATGCATGCCAGCACAGTGATGCAGTATGAGTTACTTTGACTTTAGTTTTGATTCAGTGTGCATGGAAATGCATTGCTTGTGACTTTGTCCACACTTTGGTATCCCTGTTCCACACAAATAGTATAAACTTTGTGTTTCCGTATTGATACCCATAGAGCAGGACTTGCAAACCATGTAAGCATCTCCAAGACATCCAGGAATCTTACACTGTCCGTGAGCACCAAGTTTGAGTGAAGATGCTGGAACTATCTCATGTTGTACTTCTTTATCAGTTGCATACCTTTCATCACCAGGCATATCCTGTGGATGCAACTTCACTGTCTCCACTTCAGTGCAACTTGATGGCAGAGCTCAGCAGCCAGAGAATCTTTGTGTATCACATTCACTTTTGTAACACTCTTAAATGCTAGGTACACGCATTGACCTCCATGATTCCAAGGATTGTCTGAAACACGCGCATTACCCTATCATATGTGTTCGTTCTAACCCCAGAGCCAAACCTCCCTGCCGGTAGTGACTGTGTATATCAACAGCACCACAATGATTCAGGTAATCAGCTATCATAGCACCTTTACCTAATTATTCTTGTGGCATTCTCACAGGTCCCATCAGGTTTTACAAGGATACGCGGTCGTTCAATGGGAGTTGTAGGAATTGATGACCCTGCTGTTCCAACAAAACATTTGACTGGCACTTCAGGTTTTGAAGGTCCTGGTTCAGCCCAAGCCATTGCAATTAATCGCACTTTCGAACCACCCATATCAAATTCCGAACGCAATGTTTTTCCAATCCCCACGTTGTGTACTCTGATCAAATGCCTTTGTTTGAAAATGGATTTTTGGATATTCTCTGTGGGCAGTCTTTACAATACCAGTAAAATACAAACCTCGCTTCATAAGTTCCATGCACATCCGTACTGATGAAAACCAAGAGTCACCAACAACTAAGCGACCAGATGAAAACCACTGCTCAAGTATTCTTAATGTGGATGACTTTTTTGGTATTTCCAAATTCATCATTGTAATACTTCTTAATCTGCATTACATCACTGCCCTCCACAATTTCTAGGAACACCATAACCTTGGTTTCACCATCAGCCACACATTTAAACTCCCAACCTACGCCTTTGGGTTTCTGAACTATTTTAGAAATATGTGGCATACCCCTTGGATGCCAAGAATCCAAGCCCAACCATGGACACATTAGTTCGTCAAGGCACAGCATCAATCCAGGTCACAAAGTGTCCCACTGGGGTGTTAAAATGACACTAGATATCTGATGTTGTAGAATCGGTCTCTGTGCTTGCAACAGATTGCTTGGGGATCATTGAATTTTATATCAGACCACAATAACCAAAAGCGAGACCCTGTCAGACCAGTTTACACCCATAATTCATTGCAGGTATAAAGCCATTTGGGCTTTGCTTCCAGAACGAGTTGATAGTTGGCAGTGTAAACAAAGATATAGCAGGTAATGTGCCTACAAAAGCATACACTTCCCAAAGCTTTATTGGAGCTGCACTGGATCCTAAGCTTTCATTGGTCCACAAAACTATGTTGGAAGCAAGCTGTTCTGTGAAAATAAACCTAAAGAAATCCATAGCTGTGAACTCAGTACTAGCATCACGCCTCCCTAGAATATGGAAGTATGCTGAGCGACGAAGCAGATGAGTACTAGCTCGGGGATCAAAATTATCCAAATGATGTGCAATGTCGCCATGCCGACCATGCGGAGCTAGTAAACTGTTGTCCTCACCATTGCATCCCGAGTTATCCTCAATGTCTCCATCTTCGATAGCGGTGATGGTAAATTAAAAACCCTTACATACTCCGCTTGCTGTTAGTGTATTAAGTATATTCAGTCATTTTGTGGCTTTGGCAGTTATTGTAGCCACCATACATACCAAGTTCTATTTACTGCATAACTATTAATAATATTTTTATTACCATTTAATAGTGTAATGTATGTGTGTGAAACCAAAATATAAATCTTTGCTCTAACTTCATTTGGCAGGGTGTGGTGTTAACGTTTGAAATGATGACCATATGGAGATCTTTAAAAACACGCACGTTTAAGGCAGTGCAGTATTTTTATGCACAAAGAATTAAAAGTTGAAATTACACGTGAAAGTACGGAACCCTAAGCCTCACATTCGTTGAAAGTTAGGGCAAAATCAGAAGTATGGTTTGTACGTTTCATGCCCATCGTTGTATAATTTCGGGGTACACCCCGGAATGGAAGAGATTAAGGTTCAGACCAACGCCAAAAGGCGGTTTTGCATTGCCCGGACATAACAGAACCACATGACCAAACAAATAACATACATAAAACATTTTTAACATTAAGTATGGACTTGCTCGTCGTATCGTCGACATTGTTTGTAAATGTTTCACATTCAACATAGTATGAAACACATAATACACCTCACAAAAAGTAACAGTTGGGTGTACCACAACATGCAACATGCAAGCCTCCTTTTTTTTTAAAATTTAAAATTTCATGCTAAAGGAGGTTGGTATTTCATGAATGTAAACGTACACACGTATCTTATCTCAAGCCACTGTACAGGTGATAACAGAATGTGTGTGTGTGTGTGTGTGTGTGTGTGTGTGTGTGTGTGTGTGTGTGTGTGTGTGTGTGTGTGTGTGTGTGTGTGTGTGTGTGTGTGTGTGTGTGTGTGTGTGTGGTAACAGTAGGCTTGTACATGTGTTACCTGGTCATGGAATCAACCACTTCTGAGAAGTTAACGGCACGCTCCAGCGTCTCTATATGCAGGTACACTGAAGACATCATGCTGGTAGGTTTTGGCAGCAGAGGATGAACGAGCACCAGACCTGGAGGTGGTGTGTGTGTGTGTGTGAGTGTATGTGTATATGGAAGGGTGTGTGTAATGTGCAGTGTATGGGACATCGTGCACACAAGTTCCCCAGCCAATCAAAATTTAAAAGGTTGTGTGTGTGCATACATGTATGTGCATGTGTGTGTGCATGTGTGTGTGTATGTGTGTGTATGTGTATGTGCACGCATGTGTGTGCATGTACATGTGTGTATGTGTGAGTATGTGACAGTGTGCATGTGTGTGTGTATGTGAGTATGTGACAGTGTGCATGTGTGCTTTAGGTCTCCTACCTTCTTGGTCTACAATGAAGGCATAGGTCATGGGGTCATCCTGGAGGTACTCCACTCCTGCCAGCACGTCAGACAAGCTCAGGTCCACTCCGGCCACACCCACCAGGGTCAGCTGTCCACTGCTACGCTTGAAGCAAGGCGTGCATAGACTGCTGACTAACTGGTCTGGGGAGGAGGGTTGAGCAAGTTGATGAGGTTGTGTGGGTGGAAGGAGGTGGTATGGGTGAGGGTGAAGGAGAGGAGGTGGTATGGATGAGGATGAATGGGAGGTGGTATGGGTGAGGGTGCATGGGAAATCGTGTGAGGGTGAGGGATGAGGAGCAAACGAAATAGCTTGTCCACATATGTGTAACACCCACCAAGACCAGACTTGTAGTAGGGGGGTATGAAGATAGGTTTGAAGGCGTTCCCCTGAGAAGTAGAGAACGTGGAGTAGAAGGGACGCATCTTGTTCCTGAGGTCTGCTCCGTGGGTAAGCTCAATGTAGTGACTTTGCTATACACACACACACACACACACACACACACACACACACACACACACACACACACACACACACACACACACACACACACACACACTCATGAACACTTTCAGCAGCACCAAGCTAATGGATATGTTAGAAGCTCTAACGCACAAGACTAAGTCCATGGCTCACAAATATTATGACCTACATGTACAGTGGATCATGTGCACACATATGGCTGTGCACATTTCAAAGACCACTATTTTGTGTAGACTAGATGCAAAGGTACACATTCTCATAAAGCACCGTGATCACTTAGTCATTATTTTGACGCAGTAGTCCCTTACCGAAGTAGCAACAGCTGGAAGGAGTGACTCATAGAAACGTCGGACATTTGTGGAAATGAAGCTGTTCGCTGCGTATCAAAATAGAGAGTGCAATTTGAAATAGAGCACACCTCAAATTTATGTAATTCATACAACACATCTCTTGGTACCTTGGAAGTCACTTAGTACCACACCCCTTAGTACCACACCCCTTAGTACCACACCCCCATATCTTACCTGGCACAATGATAAATATGAACAGTGAGATGTTGTTAGGCTTGTAGCTGGTGACCAAGGATGAAATATTATCTACAATGTCTTTAGAATCCAGCCTTTCTCCATCTGTAAAGACTGCAATGGCTGGAGGAACAGAAAGACGCACGTACATACACATACGCTGTAGCATACTGTCCCCCTATAAAGCGTGGTCCAACGTACCCCTGTCTCTTGCATGGTCCAATAAATCATCATTGTTGTAACGGAGATAGTCATATGCTGCCTTGAGAGCACCAAGGAGATTGTTACCATCTGGAGGAGGGAGGTGAGGGGAATGAAGAGGAGGGAGGTAAGGGGAATGGAGAGGAGGCAAGGAACAAGGAGGAAGGTGAGGGAATGGAGATGAGGTGAGGGTGAAGAGGGGGAGGAGCCAGTGACAAAGCCCAAAGTTCATTTTCACATGTAATGCCAAATGCACAGCAGGGAAGTGGATGACTCCTGGCCACGCCCATTGCCACACCCCCTTGCCTTACCAAGAGGGTCTGGGGCTGTTAATAGGAAGTTTTGGAACTTGACAATGTTAGCAGGACTGGCAGTGGAGAGAGAGGAGGCATAGCAACCACTGAGGGCAGGTCTGTGGACCCCACTGTTGTACATCAGTACTGCCAGCTAGGAGGGAAGGGAGGGAGGGAGGAAGGGAGAGAGAGAGAGAGAGAGAGAGAGAGAGAGAGAGAGAGAGAGAAAGAGAGGGAGAGAGAGAGAGAGAGAGAGAGAGAGAGAGAGAAAGAGAGAGAGAGAGAGAGAGAGAGAGAGAGAGAGAGAGAGAGAGAGAGAGAGAGAGAGAGAGAGGGGGGGGGGTAACATGGCATATTACCTCCACACTCCCCTAACACCAAACATTCCCCCATCTCCACACACACACCTCACTCCCATACTCCCCTTATCTCACCCCATACACTCCCTCACACTCCCTCATCACACACACTTTCCTCATCTCATCTCTCAGATCATCCAGGGACTGGACCACACTAACAACCAAATCTGATCACATCATGGAACTGGGACGTGTGTGATGTAACTGTGACATGACCGTGTGTGGACTGATTGCTTCTGATAGTGTGAAAACACAAGAGAGCGACCAATCCAGTCCCCAGCCCACTACCCCATCCCCAGACCTATCAACCTAAGACTGACTCGTTCCCAGACCTACCCGTCCTCAGACTGACTCGTTCCCAGTCCAACCCAAGCTCAGCCAGACTCGTTCCCAGACCTACCCTATCCCTGGGGTTGAGGGTGTTGATCAATATGTTTGCGGCCTTGAGGAGTGTGCTGTGGTCCTGTGCATTGGTGAACTTATTGTTCTTCACAACCACAACCACATCCTTGAAGTTGGGCGTGGCCGATGCAGTGTACCATGGCCTGATGTACGAGGGGAGGGGGAGGGAGGTGACATCACAACACACACTTTGAAAGGCATGTCCTTCAATACTACAGCAGGCTATAGAGGCTGTGTGCGAGTACTCCATAGCATACTCACATGTCTTAGTAAACATAATAGTACCCACAGAACGTTTCACACCCACTTAACTAATTCCACTGTATCATGACAGTAGACTGGAACCAAATGTCAATGCCTCAACACAATATAAGATGATTTTCCTCCTCCCACCCCCACTCATTCTTTTCCCTCCTCCCCATTCCTTCTTCCTCTCTAACCTGAAGCGCACGTCATATGAAGTACAGTCCCCAGCCCTGAAGGCCGGGTACACGTTGGAGACACCAGTCTCTGACCCAAAGTACTGCCACTTCAGAGGGTACTGGTAGTTATTGATGTACACATCTTCAAGCTTCTGTCCACTGAGGGATTCCTGGCGAGCACCTGGCCCAGAGTCTGCAGATACCCTGTCACAGCTCATCGTCATGGATACCTGGGGGGGGTGGTGGGGGGGGGGGGGGGTGTCAGAATTCAAATAGATGTCACGTTTTAAAAATTAATAACGCAGCAGGGGTCAGCAAGGAGGGAACCAGCAACTGGATTCATTCAGTGGTTGTAGATGTAAAGTCAGCGTAACATAACCTCTTATCCCTGTGTACAGTTTACATTGCAATGAAATGCAAATAGTTCATCAATTGGGGGGTGCAGAACCCCATGCATTACCACAGGCTAAGAACCACTGTGTTGCAATGTAGGGATACAGTAAGAGGTTATGTAACATGGACTCTATCTACATACACATAATGAATCTAATTGCTGGTTCCCTCCTTGCAGACCCCCTGCATACACAAGCACACAACAGCCACGTCACGCTATCAAGTGCACACAGAAATTTACCAGTTCAGTATCATAGGAGACAGACACTTGCAATGTAAAAAGTACACAGAACATAACACTTAAAGTTAATAATTATCATAGCAAAAAAACTCATCGAATCAATTTTGATTTTGACAGTCACATTTCTGATACAGGATGTTCACATCCTGTATCAGGCAAATCAAAATTTGATTCGACCCCCCCTCTTTTTTTTTGCTGTGCATATTAGGAACTGCGTTGTAGGAATTGTGAAGTCATTAAGGAAATGCGAACCACGCCTGCAAGACTCCGACGAACGGACAGCATAGGCTGTTGTGGAAATCGAACGCGGAGTTTTAAACGCATCATTTCGCGCTAGTCGGACTCAGATACGGTAAAATACTAGATCAGCCTCGTATCCGGTCCATTGTTCTCCATGTTCTTTCTTCAATGCTTTTCCTCCTTCCTTTATTTAATTATGCCGTTGTACAGAAAGACGTGCAAAATAAATCCCGTATTTTATCTTCGCTGGTCAGCAGTGCGCATGGCGTTGAACGTTGCCAGCTGATAAATTCATAGTGGGTTGTTACTATGACTACTGGCGCTAAATTCTATTTAAACGCTTGACATGACGTAAATAAGCTATCAATCTTTTTGCCGACAGAGCAGCTATAGTATTGAAGGATAACGACTGATTTGAAATGCGTGCAAAGCAAAAGACCGCGCTGCTGTAAGCAATAGTTATGGTGCTGATCGAGAAACACAAAGAGCTTCAAAGAGGTTACTAAATATAGCGT